>JANWGL010002550.1:0-10101 GCA_025200755.1 Ceratobasidium sp. C01 | reverse complement strand
ACGAGAGCTGGTCGGAGAAATGGCATTATTCTCCTCTCGGCGTTACCCTTGGGGCCAAGTAAGGCACTTGGGTGGCCAGTGGCTATTGGCTGAGTGGTCATTTCAAACTGATTATGACGAGGTAGGAGGCGCCACGGGAGGCGTGTAAATGAAAGTTTAATCCATCATTTGTTGGGGCGATAGAAGACTGACACATGTGTTTTATCTATAAGGACTAGTCGCATAGGTCATGACGACGAAAGCTTCAAGCCAAGAGCGACCTCGGAATTTACACGGAACAACATTCAAATGGCACAGCAGTGAATTATATGCTCTGTTTGGTTAGCAAGAGCCAAAAAGAAGGGTAGAAACAGCTTGTTAGTTGCTTGGAACAACGTAATGTTGAGAAAGTTGTAGACTCCTACCCAGTCGCTGAGCACGTGCCTCTCAGGGTCCTTTGGGCCTCTGAGCGTGCTCAAGCGACTGGCACAACTTGTAATGTGGTTGTGTTTGTATCATCGCCACTCCGCGGAGAAGAGGCTCCTCCCATCAGTCCATCAGCTGACCAACCGAGAGCAACCCTGATGGCTGATGCCCACTGGCAAGTGGCAGTGTCCAACGATCTTCATTCTTGTCGCCGCATTATTCTGAACGATGGTTCTCTTACCTCTGCGGCTCAACCCCTCTGCGATATCTCGAGAATGTTCTCGTCTTCTAAATATTACTCCCTGTGAATTTCAGATAAGACTTTGTGATCTACAACTACAACAACGACACAGTATCTTAATATCTCCAACTGGTTCGGGGAAGTCCCTCCCGATCTTTCTGCCTTTTATATGGCAAAAAACTGGTGTCTCACTGCTCATTTGTCCTCTCCAACTCCTTGGTGAACAACACGCTAGCTCGGAGCTACTTAAAAAGCTTGGCATCAAGACCATCAATATCACAGCAGCAACAGCAAGCGATCAGCTCTTTAAAGTGCGTGTTTATTTGCTACAATTACCAAAACCAAGTAACTTAAAGATTTATAGGACATTGAAAAGGGGGTGTATCAGCTTGTTGTCACCTCTCCGGAGTACATTGCAGAGGACAATCGGTTTCAACGTCTCTGGAAGTCGACATCATTCACATCTCAGGTCAATCGGCTCATTTACGACGAGGCGCACTGTATCAGCCAATGGGGAGACTTCCGACAAGCATACAAAAATATGAAGTTTCTTCGCTTTATTGTCCCGCACGCAGCAGTTTGTGTTTTATCGGCAACCTTTCCACCTGCGGTACTGGCTGAAGTGAAGACTCTTTTGGCGCTCCCAGCAACCACTAGTCTTGTTCATCGCTCAAACGATCGTCGCAATGTCTCCTTTGTCGTACGCAAGATGGAGTACAGTCTTCGGTCTATGTGGGATCTAGCTTTTTTGATACCTCCTGGACTCAACTTATCGTCCCCGCCCCCGCCAAAATTTATGTTATTTATGGAGAGCAAGCAGCTCTGTGAAAAGGCCACCCTATTCTTGATTCAGCGACTGCCTAGCGAGCTACGACGCAAAGTTGTCTGGGTTCATGCTGATATGTCACGTGAGCACAACCAGATGGCGCTTAAGAATCTAAAACTTGGCACTATCTTTGGGATTGTCTGCACGGACGTCGCTGGCATGGTAATGTTTCTCATTTATATATGATTAAATTTACTCAAATTTGTATAGGGAATTGATATACCAGATGTAAAGTTGGTAGTGCAATGTCAGCTTCCGGCGTCGTTGAGTATCTTATGGCAGCGCTTGGGCCGTGGTGGGCGTGATCCTGCGGTCCAAGCAACTGGGGTGCTGCTAGCTGAGGCCAAACATTTCGATGACGAAAAGGAGAAACGAAGAATTGCAGCGGAAGCCCGACGTGCAAAGAAGGAAGAAGCCGCTGGGAAGCGGAAGGATGCTCCCACGCCTTCCGAAGAAGACAGGCCGCTCAAGTACCAGCGTATTGGGGCGTCGCTGCTACCGCAGCGCGGATCCACTCCCAGCCGCGAGGTTGATGATCTCGACAGTGATGACGATCAAGATGGCCCGGGATTGGGTGAAGTCCCTGTTGGCTCCCCGGCATCCCCCCAACGTCGCCCCACAACTAGCAAGCCAAAGTCAGCCCCCCGACGCAACATTGAGCAAGGGGTCGACACCTTTATCAACGCTCAGTACCGACCCCCACTTGACGATAATAATCATTGTAGGAGGGTTGTATCTAACAAGTACTTCCGGAATCCACCAGAAGGTACATCAGTTCTTTCTTAGGGTTCCTCACTGATGCTTTTATGGGTAATGGGCAGATCCCGATCTATGCTGTGAGCGCTGCCTCATCACCAAGCCGAAATCATCCCTCTGTTGCGACATCTGCAATCCCCTTCTCCTCAAAGTCTGCAAAAACATGGATAGCCCGCCCAAAACCCCCCGAACCCCCCGACAAACCCACGTGAGCCCAAATACGGACCCAGAGAGTAAGCTGGTGGAAGCCCGTTTACGGACAGAACTACGGTCGTGGAGAGGCGAGACTGCAACCCAGCTCTGGGGAAAGGGATTCCCATATCGTGGCTTGGCGATCCTTAGCAACACCCAAATCGACCGTATTGTAGGTCTGGCTCGGGATGGTGTGCTAACGGATACTGCAGCGTTGCAGCGCGAGCTCAAGTGGACATTTCAAGGCGAGTACGGCGCCAAAGTTATCGATATTGTCCATCGGGTTTTCCCTCCCGGGGTTCCCAAGACTGTTGAACGTGCAGCTGGAGATGCCAATGGCGTCGGGCCTAGCATTACAAAGCGTCGGGCCTACAGGTGTGGAGCGTGTGGAGAAACTGGACATAACGGTGCGTTTCACTCCTTTATGATCTTTCTTTTCGTAGTAGGAGGATTATAATCGAATTGAAACATAGCAAGCAATGCCCTGTGCTCGAAATCGCCTCGGAATCCGCTCAATTCGACACAAACCGACTCAAAGCATCCGGAATCTCCACGCCCTACCCCGGTCCCCAACCGTGCTACCTCTCGGGCAATAGCACCAACCCCGAGTAGCAGTCGCATCGCTTCACTGGGCCTGAATCGGCCTCTGTATCCCTTGTCTCTATCCGAGCCATCTGCCTCTCATCATTTCCGTCCTAATTCGTATCCTCAACACCTCTCTAATCTAATTTCCAATTCGGGCGCTTATCCGTCGACTAGCACGCCCACAACACCATCCCCGCTGGGATCACGCTCGCTCACTTCATCGGTCTACCCTAGTCCGATTTATACGCCTCACAGCTCTCAATATTCATTACACGCAGACTACCCCTTACAAACCCAGTTTCCCGCCTATCCCTCCAGACCAATATCCCCCTCCCCAATCGCCTCCAAGCCTTCATCGTCTTCGGCTTCGTCATTGTCAAACCAGGTGCTATCTGCAGTCTCCGACGTGCCAGTCTCAAGGCCGTCGGCGATGCAATTCACTGGCTGAACTCCGAGAGTTCGACCATTGTTGTGTGAGTTCATTCGATTCGTCTCGATATATTGTTGGAGCTGCCCTAACGTCTTTGTCATTATGGGTGGCGGATGATGCAGAGTTTTTCGAGTCAAATAAAATGTTTTTTCGATGATATTTTGTGCTTGTTGGTAAAGAAGTATCAATGGTGATTCCTTGATAATATTGTCCAGACTTCGATTCGCCCCTCCGCCCGCGTGCACAACCTTATGCATCAGGTTGTGCCACTCGAGAAGCCAGTCCACGGCTCGAAAGCCATTAGGCGTCCCTGTGAGATTTATGACCCAGTTCTTTCGCGCTATTTCGGCAAGTGATGCTGGCCAATCGTTATAAACGTTGAGTAGGAACCGAGTAATGTGCGCAGCGTATTTGTGTTTACCCGTAGACTTCCAGATATAGATCCAGCTTACAAGGAGCTCTTCAACCCGGCCGATATCCCCCCTGCGCACTGCTTGCGTAAACATCCTCTCGAGCAGCGTGTCTCGATGAAACAGCTTCATATTATCCTCAACCATGTCCCCTGAATAGTTCTCCTCGAGTCGGCTGGGCTCAAAGTCGTAATCCGCCACGTACTCCTGCAGCACCTCCTCGGATAGCATTTCAACTTCCTCCCATTCCGGACTCCAGTCTGCAAGTGCGAGCCCATGCTTTGATCGCACTGCCAAGCGCCACAAATCTATCAGCGACGCGTGCAGGACGTGGTTTAAAACATCGTGAGTCATTCGAAATGTCGGCTTTGTTGCTAACTTTGTCGTTTCGCGAGGGCGGATGAGGCTGCATAGGTGAAAAATCGAGAGCTCATCGACGGGATGTCCTGCCCGCGGGCGAAAGGGCTTTAAATACAGCCTCCACAGTGCGTCCGCCATCGCCATCCGAACATGGAAGAGGCCGGGGAGGAATACAATATGTTGCAGTCGATTAATTGGCTCCTCTTCAATACAACGGCTGCGCTTTAGATTTTCGATTTTTTCGCCAGTGCCTAGGTCTCCGTGTACGAGTACCGCGTACTCACTCAGCGATGTCATATCCGCGCCGCCTTGCCGAAGTAAGTTATTGATCGCCTCCGCGTTTCCCGAGTTTGAGCTGACACTTATATTCATCGCTCGTGCCGGATACTGCTGTGTTTTCACAAGCGGTAGGCAATTTCGAGTCGGCGCCGGTCCGTTAAGCGGACGAAGCTTCTCTTTTACTCCAGGTTTAAGTCCCCCGGTGCCCCCCGAAAGCAGTATGTCGCGCAAATGCCATCGCATCAACGCCCGCACGCCATTTGGATCCGCAAGTGCATCGCCGCTGATTCGGTTCAGTATGTTCATCAAGGCCATATGCGTTGATGTAGTCGCTGAGGTGAGTGGATTCTTTGACGGATTGAGCGGATAGATTTTCCACAAGTGACCGACGACACGCAGGTCTTCGCGGGTGGCGCCTTGGAGCGGTAGAAACATCCCAGTTGTAATGTGAGCAAGGTACCCTCGGTTTTCAATGGTGGGCTGCTCGGTCTGAAAATTGATGTCCAGATTATCATAGGCAATCGCCACAAGCTGCTGAGGCATTAGCTGCTTCAAAGCCGAAATTGCTTCACTCGATAGTCGCTGAATCATGTTGTTGACCGACGAAGGGGATATGCCCAGCCCGGCATGCGACAAAAAATCGATGACCTTCTCGGACGCGTTATTCGAATACGCAAAGAGCGAGACCACGCTCTGGAGGCTATTGCACCGCGAGTTGACGCTCTTCATAAACACGTTCAATACGACCACACAGCGCTTCAGATACAATGTAAGTATCTATGCATACGTTTTCGTCAAAGACGCTTACTACTGCCTTCGCGTTTCGCCGGCGTTGAATGGCTTTCTTGCTATTACTCTTCCTCGCTCGCTTTGCGATAGTCGCATCGTCCCCGTCTTCCGGTTCGCTCCAGTCCCCTTCTCCCAAATCATTTTCATCTTCGTCTTCGTCCTCGCCGTTAGAGTCCTCAGACACCGCGTCATCCACGTTTGTACCAGCAATCGTAATGTCATCACACGGTATAACCTCCGTGATATAATCGCCAGACCGAATCGCCATCATAGACGTCGCGTAGGCTGGCGTAGCATCAAGCAGCAGCTGAAACAGCCGCCAGATGTTGGGGCATTTTGCCCTGAGATCGCGCCCGACTGCCAGACTCGAAAAGCCAGTAACGTTTGTGTGGCTCATATGCTTGATGTTAAATTGGTAGCCTTGAGACGGATGCACGATGCTAGTCATCTCACTTAGGTATTGATTAATCACCAGGTTTCGAGCCATGCTAAGTGTATTGCCAGCTGTACCACGGCCCGTTGAGAGCGCTCTGAAGAGACGATTGAGCGAGTCGGTCTCGACGAGGGGTGCTCGCAATTCAGCCAAGGCTTCAGTTAACGGTGATTTCCCCAGCGATCCGGCAAGAATAACTTCAATAAAATCGATTAGAGGAACATCCTCTTGCCGGAACACGCTTGCAACGACATTCAATTTGTGTAGCGAGAGCATACGGAACAGCGAGAGTAATGACATGTGGCACAATAGCAGGACAAACGTATATTGGCATAAGGCATCTGGCATCAGGGTGATTACTGGTTGCTCTCGGTTGGTCAGCTGATGGACTGATGGGAGGAGCCTCTTCTCCGCGGAGTGGCGATGATACAAACACAACCACATTACAAGTTGTGCCAGTCGCTTGAGCACGCTCAGAGGCCCAAAGGACCCTGAGAGGCACGTGCTCAGCGACTGGGTAGGAGTCTAAGAAAGTTGCAGACTAAAGAATGCGTCGTGATGCCGAGCTTCAGTTGATAGCTAAGCATATCCGGCAGGCACCTGTACCTCAATCCGGCAAGTTGGCGTTCGTTTAAAAGTAGTGATTGTCCAATATAGAGTCAAACGTGCGAAGGTTGACATGCCTGCGAATAGCTTGAATGGCATTGTTAACAAGGCCTGCCGAATTACTATTGCGGATTTAAGCGGCTTTCAAATGATCTTTTTGATAGTCTTGAACAATCTGTGTTTGTCTGAAAGGTATAGCGGAAATTAAATTTTGCCCTTGCTCCCACGAATCCACAATTCAAAATCTCAGCGAGCTACTAAACCTAAAGAACAAAAGTGAAGGGCAGTTATTCCCGGATCGTCCATTAGTTTGCCATCCAAGCAATACATTTAAGGATGTACACACGCCCAGCCCAGTTATTCAGTTGTGGTGCACCGATGGGGCCAGCCAGCAACAGAAGGTCAGAGTAGCTCCTGCGATGGTGGAGACAGCACTAGTACAAATTATGTATTGTTTTACATTCAAAGAGGAACTTGCCGCGACACGTTGGCCAGATTGCGGATTAGCGAGCTATCGACAGGCATGCAATTGATTCATACGTCAATCGAAGTGACTGATTGCGGTATTTTCTATAGGCGTGGCCTAGAGCTGGGAAGATCACTTCCAAATAGATGCCGTTACTTGTGCATGGCGATTAACACTCGGAGACAAGGAAAAGTGTCCGTGACAGATGGATAAGAAGTGGCTATTTCAGGATATACATTGCACATTTTAGTTTGACTAACATGCGCGGGCGTGGATGGAGCAGAAGTATGCACTAAACTGGACGAGACAGGACCATATATATACGAGTGAGGAGACAAGATCGGGAGAGTGCTGTATGGGTACTAAGAGAGGGATTTTTGGGGAAGGAGCTGTACATGTTGCAGGAGGGAAAGACTTGCGTTGCAGACAGGCAACAGAAAAAAAAAAAACTAAGTCAAGAATAGTAGGAATAAAGCAATCGACAGTGATAGACAAAAGTAAAAAGGGGAATCAACAGCGTTCAGTTCAAATTGAAGCAATTGCGTCCGAGAGTCATTTAAAGAACCTTGGCCTTGAAGGGGGTGTGCCGCCGGCTCGAGCGACGCGCACCAACGCCCGTCACAGGCATCTTAACGTGCACCGTGTCGTCCACAGGTGAATTGCCTGCAAGACGCGCCCGAACCCGACTAGATTTCCGAGTGGGCGCAAGAGCTAACGGGCGCTTCTGTCGGACCGTGCCTGTCGGACCCCGCGGCAAGTCATCGTCCTCGTCAGCCTCTGAAAGCTCGGACGACGACTCCTCCGACTCGAGCCCGGTACGCTTCCCAGTCGACGCGGTAGTTGTCGTAGGGGTGCTTAGGACCGGCGAGGATGGGGTAGGAAGGGGCTCGCGCATAGGCCCAGGGTGAGCTGGAATAATGCGCTCGCGTGGTTGTTGAGGACGTAAAGGGGACGCAGCAGCTCCACGAGTACGGAATTGATACGGAGCAGTCGGCGGCCCAGGAGGGCTAAACGCTTGTGCGTTGGCCGTGCGAACCGTCTGAGGAGAATCGTTATACTGAAGATGCGGCGGCTGGATGTACTGCCCGTTCACTGGTTGAGGATAGTGTCCATTCGGAGCGCTGGGGGACCCCACTCCGAATTGTCCAAGTCCAGCGAAATGGGCTGGTGTATGCGGGGAGGCAAAAAGACCATGTGGAGAAAGCGGGTTGGGCGTAAACTCCGCCTGAAGCTGCGGGTGCATCGTGCTCTCCGCGCCAGTTCCTCGGGACACCTGGTCCCACGACGAGTCGGTCTGCATAGAGTCGTCTGAGACAGGCGGGGCCTGGCCGCCGCGCACCGGCGCGTTCGGGACTTGTTGATTCACGAAGTTCGTCTGCGGGGTCTCGTAGTTCTGCAATGGCGGCAGCTGGGCGTTGCGAAGCGGGTGGGGCTGCGGATTTGGCTGCGGTCGGCGGGCGCCTTGCATATTCGGGGCAGGGGAATGAGGGAATCGCCCAGGGATGGGCAACGACGCATCGGAATCCTCGCTAAACTTGCTGACAAGACGCAGGTTGCTCGCGTCGCTCGTGTGGGTCGTCGCAGTTATGCCAGACACCACCGACACAGCGCCCGAAACCAGCGAAGCCGAGCCCAGCGCAGAATTTGTATCCACACCGTCGACGTGATCGATGACCATGCTGCTCATGTCCTGGCTGAAACGGTCGATCTCCCGGAGCTCCTGGGAGGTGGGGGGCTCGGAAGACACAAGGCTGGTCGCTGAACTATTGGTCGCAGTGGAACCGCCGGCATCCGTCGGAGTCAAGGTACGCTGGCGTGGAGTGGGCCGCTCAACACTCGAGTTATTCGCAAGCTCGGCTAACCAAGGGTGCTCGAGCGCCTGAAGGAGGCTCATGCGGTGCGCGGGGTTGGGCACGAGCATCCCCTTCATCCAGTCAATGCACTCTGCAGACAACCCGAACCCATTGACTTGCGACCACTCGACCTGCCGACGCTGGAACTTGGTAACCATATCCTCGTCGTCCTCCGTAAACGGCACCGTGTTCGTGAGCATCGACCATACGATCACTCCAAGAGACCAGCTGTCCACGAGCTCATTGTACCCCGCGTCCTGAGCGCGCAACACGACTTCAGGCGCAAGGTACGTCGGCGTCCCGCAAAATGTCTTCAGGAACGTGCCGCTATCTACCGCCTTTGCGAGCCCGAAATCGGCGATCTTGGCGTGCCTCGGCGTCGTGTCCGTCAACAAAACGTTCTAGGACGTAATCATAAGTCCACTGCGCATAATTGGTAAAATTAGGATGCACTCACCTCGGGCTTCAAGTCCCGGTGGGTAACACCCTTGGAATGGGAGTATTCCATCGCGAGGCACATCTCGGTAGCTAGTCGTCGGGTCTCATTCTCACCTAGGAAATAACATGTGTCAGCAAATGGTCTCAACGCGCACGATCATAGAATAGTTGTGGTGAACACAGCGTCGCCGACAGAATCACAGACAAACGGCCATATCCCCGTGAGCTCAGTCTCAGTACTCGATCGACCAGTGCTGCGGCAGGCTCGGAACACGCGCGAAGCACGTCCCCGATGAGCGTCAATCGACCCCAAAGCCAACCAGCCATCCAGGCTCAAACCTGGCGCGATCAGGTTCGCGTGCACCATGCTGTGGGCGCACCGATTCGCGCTGCACGACTCGAGGTGCATTTTACGCGGTGCCCGAACCAGCTCAACCCTCCATCGATCGTACCAGTACCCTAACACCACCCACCAGCGCCTCAGCACGACCCACTCTTTGCTGCCAACCCCAAGCCACATTCCCACCCTCACTCTCGAAACAGAGAAGAGACAGCCCAGAACTCAGACCCAAACCAGAATCAAACGACTCACATAGGCCATGCTCGTTGATCACCGCCTCCAGCAGATCACCTCCACTGATTAGCTCGAGGATCAACCAGATCGTTGACTCGTCTTCAAAATGCGCGACGAGCTTGCATATGTTGGGCTGGAGAAGGTCAATGTGGTCAGTATCATGTAGGTGTAGAACCAATCAATGTAAATCAGCAAATGAGAAACAGAAAAAGAAGACTGAAACACAGCCAAAGTTTCAACCCACACCGCACCACCCCGCCACTTCACAATTCACCGACTCCAGCAAGATTAGATCACCGGACAATAGATAAATGAATAACCCTCCCTCTCCCCCAGAAAACAAACAAACTGAGAAGGGCGGCCCAGCGCAGGGGTAGTGGAGAATGCCGACAAGGAACCGTTCCTCGTGCGCATGAATGGGAAATGGAAATGAAAGGCTGTGGGTGAACTGAGGAATT
>JANWGL010002548.1:267-25528 GCA_025200755.1 Ceratobasidium sp. C01 | reverse complement strand
GAGATGCCGAGGCTGTTGAGGTACCAGGGCCTGCTCGCATGGCCATCCGGAGTGAGTGAAAGCGCCTGAGTGTGGCATTCGATCGCCTTGTCTATGTCCGCAACCTCTTCTAGACGCTTAAATTGACTGTAAAGCAACCCGCCGAGTCTGTGTAGCATTTTGCGCTTTTTTGTGCTGCCATCCGGGGTACGCAAGACGGCCTCCGACAGGTACCTAACTAACCTCTCTGTGTCCATCAAATTGTCCAGGAGCTCGAATCGATATAAGTACGCCTCGCAGCGATGTCGGAGAGACCTTCGTCCTTTTTCAAGGCACTCTGGGGTTGAGTGTCCAATTCTCCCCTCCGAGACCTCCTTCAACCCATCCCGGCCGTTTTTGCGGTTCGTTCCCTCATCAGTCATCACTAGTGGGTCCTTGATACAACCCAACGAATTACCCATGTTTGCTACGAGAGTATCCGATTCGTGATTATTGAAACCCGGGTTATCCTGTTCGTCGCTCGCGGAGTGTGCTTTTAATGGAGGATTTGTGTCGCTAGCCGCTTTACAAACTATGACTGTTGTAGAACGAGCTTTGGTCGGTTCAACAGAGCGCGAAGATGTCGAGAACTGGTGCAGTTTACGTCAGGCTTCCGATGTCCTGTACTACCGATGCTAACACACCTCCGAAACCTCCGCGAGTATGTTATCGCCTCTGGAAGCCGTTAGATCTCACGCAGGTACGTCGGCTTTGTCTTCCGCCCCTCAGGCAGGTACACGTACAAGCTTGCGATGAGTTATGCGGTCAGAAAGAGGAAATGGTTGAAAGTGGGCGTTAAGCAGATGGCCCTTGAGTTCGAGAGTTGTAAATATTCCCCCCGTCGCGCTGCGCGTCTAACGGCGCCCATCATTGCTCTGCAACACGTGGGGACAGCACACCGTATATTCTGGAAACGATTCTATTCCGCTTTGCCTGCAATGCTGATGGGCGTGTCGCTTTTACCATGTGGTACCAATCCCGAGCTACCTAGCACTGCCAGAAGTCCAAAGTTTTCCTATCCTGAATGGCCGATTGGCGTGGCCGACAATGGAACTGCCGAAACGAGGAATCCTCGAAACCATTTACCCCCAGAAGCCTTTATCCCCGCCTCTCAGTACCGCATATGATCATCGAGCCACTAAGCTCAGCTTCATTACCTGGGTGCACTTGTAAAATGCACGAGTCCAATCCGTGGTGGTACATGCGTGCTCGTGAGTGCTCACGAGCTCCCGAGGTAATTAAATTTAGTACCAGCGGCGATGTCGAGTCCACTCTACCGCGTCAGGGTGGCGTCCGCAAGCGACGGCAATCCCAATAATTTATCCCGAGTGTGACGATGCCAGGTAAACCACATTCCTCAGGAGTTCTTGGGGCACCTTGACCCCCGGACACGCCGATCGATCTGCCGGGGCGATGATTGGCTCGGAAGTATTCGTTTGTCTGGTCGTCCGCCGGAACCACGGATTCGACACAGCCACGACCATAGTGATCACTGCATACTCCCTTGTTTCGCTGAGCATACGGACCGATCAACCCAATAGATGAGTAAGCAGTTGCGCCGGACACATTCTGCTCACCTGCGCGTCTGTCATTTCCTTCGTGACCGGGCGGCTGTGGCGCGTCGTGGACCACGCGCTACACGACCTATTTCCTCTCCTTGGTGTGCTTGGACGAGCCACTACGCGATCGCCCTACTCCGAATTTACTGTGAGTAATATCGTGTCTGGAGCTAGCCTCGTGCTGGCTGCACCAATTCACCTTCAAACCGAGCCGTTAAATCATCCGTAAACACCTACCTGGCTCGCCTACTTCTGACCCCATATGCCCTTCTCCATTGACCGCGGTTATGCCGGCAAGCGCCCACTCACAACACCTCCCGACCTCACACTCAATCTTGGCCTCCTCGCGCTATTTTTCCACCTCGTGTTTATGACGTCACACAGCGGTCCCGGACTGCCTGCGGCCTCCAGGTCTCGCCTCTACGTGTACACCCTCACGCGTGCCTTTCCTCAGCCGTGCGTACACATTGATGGCACCAATAGACCTATTCCCAGACGTTATACGCCTTTACCCTCCCACTCTCAACCCGCGCGCCCTCATGTGCTAGTCTCCCACTTAGTTCCGACCCTGTTCCGGACGCTAGCTGTAGCTACGTGCCCATTCCTTTCGCCTCACGTAGCCACACCTCACGTACCTTTTCCCGACCTTTCGTGCCCGCACACACCCCACCGTCCAAGTTCGTGAACCGATACTTCTAGATGGCCTCGGCGCGTCCATCCCTTTTCCAAGTGTCTCCACGACTCCCCATTTCCTACTCGTATCACGAGCCGGCTATTTCCATACATCCTTTTCCGCTTGCTACTCAACTAGTTTGTACTATCTTTAGCCAGCTGTATCTAGACCTAGAGTACGTTGTGAATAAATACCAACAATCGCAGCTCCCAAACACGAAAAATGTACATATATGCGCTTGAATTATCGACACTAATACTACTTCTAGCCAGCTCAGGCGCTTGAGAGCTCTCGCGAGCCCTCATAACTCCATGTGGCTCCAGGGAGATATTCTTTATATGTCGGATGCGGGCTGGCTCACCAGATAACGAGGAGCGTAATTCTGACTAAACCTCTTGGACCCCGGTTGGAGTGATCGCATATCTCAGTCTCCGAGTTGGCGCGTAAGAAGCAACTGTGTATTCCACCGCGAGGTCGCGCTAGTTTAGATCATGATGTATCTTGATAGCTACCGTGTACACGAAAAAATACAAATTAGCTCGACCAGTCGAAGATTAGGCGCTAGTTCGGAGCGCTTTATCAGACGCAACGACGTGACATACCGAGGCATACCGACTCGTAAGCGCTCAAGCCTCTCGCTTCTCTCGTTGTCAGGTAAACCAGCCACCCCCGAGAGAACGAGAACGAGAACGAGAACGAGATGAGACAGGCTTATGGTGGATATTTCTGTACCACTTCGTTCGTAGTCTAGGCGGGTTCCTAAATCAATCATACTGAACACGCTCTTCCAAGTAACCAATGCTGTCATGTTCGGTCATATGGTGTGTCAGATACATAAAGCCGCTGTAGAAATCTCATGCACAGCCCGGCGTCGGGGTAGCTAATCCAGAGCATTTGCTTTGAAGCATTATAACAATTGGGTCGTAGAGAAATCTCGTTGGACAAGGTGGTCTCTCGAGCAATATGAAAGATATATACAGTAGTCCAGATTACTCATATACAAGTACATTTTGAGCAATTTCATCTCACAGAATACGAGGGATAAGCCCCATATAGGCTCACTCAGTGTGGTAAGGTACGGCCTAAAAGGTGTAAACCACGGCATACTGTTCCTGAATGATAACGGCTGCGTCAGTTACCTTTGTCTTCACAAAGGACATATTTCCTTCCTAACCTTTTTTACAATCACTAAACATTACGAGATGAGAATAGAGATTAGTACGACACTGGGAGGTAGCATGTAGCATTTTGTACTAACCATGTTCTTCGTCAACCATCACCCTGCTAGACTCGTTTACAGCATCGTCAAGGCGTATGGTAGCTTTGGCATATTTCCTGGTGGCACGAGCCTTCCTCCCACGGCGTGCCTTTCTTCCGACTCGTCCAGAAATATCACTGCTCATAGCTCCACCACCAGGGCTATGGATTAATTCCCCGGCTGGTACTTCAAGCGTGCCGCGGGACTTCAACCGGTGCTGATCGAAATCAAAAATGACGACGTTTGCTTGGTCTGGTGCAAGCTCGGCTGCTCGGTGCCCAAATACCCAAGAATGGTTGGTACGACCGGGATGACTGTCGTCAATCCATGAGGCGTGTTTGGACCAGTCGGTCCATGGTATGACGGTAGACTTAGTCTGCCGAAGCTGTAGAAGCTGACGCTTGGCAAGGGAGTCGAGAATAATGGAGAAAGGGACGTAAAGAGTTGCACTAGTACCAGAAGTGCTGGTTCCTGAATCCACTGAAGTAACAATGCCCAAGCGCAACATTCGATTAGTGGGTGACAAATCAAACACTTTAGGCAGGGTGATTGAGCTGCTTTGAGGGAATGGCGTCATGCACGAGGGGGTGCATCGAAGTTCGATGGACGTTTGGCCACGCCAGCGATCAAGAAGTGGTAGTGCAAAGGACGCAACACGGGAATTTGCCGGGAGTGTAGCCCCGCGTGAACTGAACCGATATATATCTAGGAACCCATAGCAGTCTCCTGGAATATGTTTCCCTGCTGCAGAAGACTCGGAACAGCGAGGGACGAGGAATATATCCTCGGTAATTAGTGTGAACGAAGCCGGATCGCCACCAACAGTGTTTGCTCTCTATGTAAGCTTAATGTCAATCATAGGGAAGGGCATGCGAACAGCACTCACCGAGAGCTCTATTCCAGTAGTCCAGTCCCACAAAACAACATGAGATTTAGGGTGCCCCCTTTCAGAACCAGGTGAAATAGCAAGTAGGCGACCAGACGTGGCAATGCGGAACCTCGGACGAGGATGGTGCGCCACCTGAAGTCGATAGGTAATGATCGATTGGCCGGCGGATGACTGTGGATGCACCTCATTAGTCGACATGGTCCGTAGGTGTATCCTATAGGTTCCCGGTTGCCGATGGTTCCGCTCCAGCAGTACTAATAGATCCTGCTCGGGATCAATCACAAAACTCGCTATGTCAAGTTCTAGATCCGAGATAACCCAGTGCCTATATTCGATCCCTCGGTTCGGCGAAGGGAACCGATAGAAATCCATTCGATCAAATGGCCCACTGAATGAAAGTGTCGCTGGAACATATCGGACGTATACACCACCCACAAACATGTATACCCCGTTTCCTTCTTCGATGCGAAGGCCGAAGACGGCTGGCACGACCTCTTCTGGATGGTCCCAGCGTGACCTGTGGTTTTGAATCATCTCGAGCTTCTGAGCATAGGTCAAGTCTGATCGGGGGTTGGCAGGCTCGACGTAGCCACATGCGTCCAATTCGAGCAAGTACTGTAGATAGGCATCCGATTTGACGATATCACCTAGCAAGCGACATACCTATATAACTATTTCTTAGTATCTCGCTCAGGTAGACTTTAGTAAAACATCGACATACCCGTTGACAAGATCTAATAGCTGAGGGCAACGAGAAAACAAGGATCAGCCGCCAGACACCCTCGGGAAGTGAGACAATCTGCGATGGCATTCGAGCAGTAAAATGAAACAGAGACGTTCGGTTATATAAGGAAATTCAAGAAAGTACAACAATGTGCCGAGCGGAGGGCTTTTTATGTTCAGTTGTCGTCGTGGGAAGCCAATCAGTCACCTGACTCCCACCAGGCAGTTACACAGTGTAATGTAACCCCGTTCCTCAATTAGAGGCAACGCCCGCGACACGGCGGTACCAAAAAAATAACCATGAACAACCCGGAGCCAAAGTGATCTTTTGCTGTGAAGTGCTATGATAATATGGTTGAAGACAAGCCTTGTTGAGAAAGGTGATACCTCTCGAGCAACAGGATATGTCTGGGGCCTCGGCTACTCCCAGACGATATGTATTTCACGGAGTCTCGGAGATAAGGGCCATCGCAAAACCGGGCTCAGCCTGGTAATGCCCTTAACCGCCACTGCCCGTATCGAATAGCCTAACAATGCCCGATATGCGATGATGCACATGTATGTGCGTCTACCAGCCATTATCAGCCAACACCATGCTGTTATAAAATGACAGTGGCCGTTATTATACGATCAGCCTGTGCCCGTTTTGGTGATAGCCGAGCCCAGGGTTGGCTCGCTCAGTGCGGTAAATTACTATCTAAAAGGTGTAAATAACAGCAGAATGATCTTGATTAACAGTTATGTCACCTGTTGTTCCCTTCGGCAGGTACTGGTGAGCTTACTAACCTCTGCTACTCCTACTAAGCATTGCGAGGATACGACATGTATAGATTAGCTGGTCTAAAAGAGTTTGGTGAAGTTTCAAACAGTCCCGAATAGCATATAAGCCAATAAACAAAAACAGATGGGAGCTATGTTCCGGAGCCTGTGGAGGCGCACAGCCCAGTCTTAGGCGCAGTAGCCGCCGTATTTGCACTTTACATGCCTTCGCGACTTCACCTCGCGTCCTCGATACTAGAGTTGACCATCCGCTTATTCGTACTCTTGATTCTTCTACCCTACCTACCATTGCTTCTGACGGCTATTACTTCCAGGATTGGCCACCCGACCTGCGAATATGCTTGTGTCTCAGGTGCCCCGGTTTTCCCCACGCCTTCGTGACGGGTTTCTCATCTTTCTGGTTCCTAGTGGTGTGTTGCCCTCATGTAAAGTTCGGCCTGTGTGATTTATCTACTCCCGTTCCGTCTCTCATACCCCTGGTGGCCCGTGGCCACGATACAACCACGGAGGCTAAGAATCACATTGTAGTAAGGACCGGAAATGCAGTTCCTCGGTAAACCGGTCGAACAGAATACCAATCTGGAAGCACTGACAGGTATCTCACGTATCAGAAGGGATATAATTACATAGAAAATATCGCTAGATAGTGTGGCATATAGACTACGGAATTAAGATAGGATCACCCAGTTTCAATCAAAACGGTGGGGCTGTGCATGAAACAAGTGCGAGGATTTATTGGACCGTTCCACGGTCAATATACCAATCTGGACATTTATAACCTGGTACTCCTGGAGACAAAAGTTATATGATCGGATAGGCGTGGATTAGAGCTATTGAATGTGGTGGAGACGGGTTGAAATATATTATATCTATGGTGTAAAGGCGTGTATAAACAACCGATGCTTAGCTGGGAGCACATGTACAACTACGCACTAGAAAGGCGCGGGCAAAGCTACATAAAGAATGGAAGAAATATTAATAGGTCCTGAGTGCAAGTTATAGTGCCTCAAATGATATCAATCTGATTTGGATACCCCCCAACTCGTTCATTTGTGTATGGATGCGCCCCTAGCACAAAAGCAGACTTTTCTAGATCGTCAAGCACTGGGAATTAGTGGCAGAAATTTGGTAATTATTTAGGCCATTATAGGATTACGGAGTCCGAGAGTCTCGCGGTTCAATCTCACCCCCAGTATTCATATCGGCCAAACTTCTCAAGGAGGCGATCGATGGGACAGGAAGAACTGGGTACGCTGTACGGGGAAATTTAAGCAGACTCGGATAAGTAGACACAGTCGCAAGCAACGAGCAGCCGCGCGGGCAGAAAGATGAGCTCACCTAGAGATCCGTGACGCACGGCGATCGAGTTTTCCATGTACTCGCGAGGGAAGTCAGTACAACCCACCAAGGGATCGAAGTGTCTCGTTTGTGGGTTGTAGCGTTGATAAAGATCTTCAGGGTTGTGGTAGCGAGACTCGATGGCACAAACCACACGGAAAATTGTCATAATCAGGAGCGGCGCCACGACGATAACCATAGCTGTATCACACCTCGCGTCCGAAAGAAGCACGCAGACGAGGATTAGACTGGCATTGGTTCCAAATAGATTACTTGATGCCGCTTGTGGTACCCGCAATCCTCCTAGGATTAGGTTAGGCTGTGGTTGCGGGAGCTAGACTGTGGCTGACGAGGAGTGTCAAGCGATAGGCAGTGTATTTTGACGAGTGAAAAATGACAGCTCTAGCAATAGTCACAAAGGTTTCCTTAGTAGAGGTAGAGAGTGTTGCCGAAAGAGTGGCAGGCGCCGTTGGAGTAGGATTAGTCGCAGCTCGGGTGGTGGGCACCGCCGTGGTTAGATTGTAACTGGTAGTAGCGGGAGGAAATCTAGACCCAGAAGTGACCTCACCTTACCCCAGGGCGCCCGGATCCGGCACGATGCTCGTGCGAGAAAATTTGACTCGTTAAAAAGCACTGAGATAAGGGACATTGTCCTCGGTAAATATCTTCAAGAAAAGCCATCAGATCTGTTCTCCTATGCGCTAACAGTCGCGAGTCGACGACAAGCACTTCAGTCTGGAAGGCCCCCATTGTTGGAGAATCATGATGAGTTTCGAAAGAAGCTCCATAGACCGTGAACGAACTAGTTTGACCATTCTAGTGGTGCTGATAGCGAGGCAGGCAAAGTTTGTAAGGATGGTAGTCGACAACTGAGGGGCCGCGTCCTCAAATTTTCATCCTGATTGTCCAGGTGTAAGTCTCGTCCCGAGGAGTCACGAGGGCGACCCTCATGCTCAGAAGTAGGATCCGTTTTTACAGGATGGACCGGAGATGATTCGCGAGACTAGGTGGTCCTCTTGCAGGTGGTATGAAGCGGAAGGCCGGGGAGCAGCATCAGGAGGGTATAATAGTTAGAGAGTCAACCGAAGATAAAAAACATGCGTCTTTGAATCAGAGGTATGCATAGACTTGCTAGTATACTCGAAATGGACAGAAAAACGCTGACCGGACGCCAAATACCATAGTTAAGGGAGTCGAGTCCAACTACCGACGTAGCCACAACCAAGCGCGAATTCCACTTGTACAATTTCCCGGAAGCAACAGGCATAGAAGACTGGCGCAACCCTCGGACGGGAAGCAATCTGTCGATATTCGGAGGCTCAGATGGGGTCGATTTCACACGTGACATGACTTGGTCGATCGATCGATCGATCGAGTACGCAAAATGAAATTACACCAATGACGACACCAAGATATTTACATAAGCCCTGCACATCGAGAGTGAGCTGCACGACACGACTCAGGTTGGACAACACGCTGCCACCAGCGTCTGTGGCCCCCGTCGTCCTGCTAACCTCCAACCTGTACTATATGACGTCAAAGAATTAGCCACCTTCCAAGAGTAAACCAAGTGTGAGACATACATCGTTAACCCCTTCATTGGCCGATTTCTTCGTAAATTGCCCGAACGTGACCAAGTCGTCTGCCTGAACAGCGGTCTTCTTGGTGTCCTTGGCCTTCTTCTCCACAGCCTACTTCTGTAACCGCAACCCCTCATCATAGAACGTACCTCCTCGTGTGACCATCTTCGCATACGCCGCCTTAGTATCCTTCAAGAACATATCCTTCACCCGCCCTTCCTTGAATATTTTAGCGCATGCAAGAGTCCGGACACACGACATGATACGTTATTCCGAATCCTCGTCGATCGGGATGGTGCTTTGGCCGACGCGGATGACGGATGCCATTATGAGCATGGACTAGAGTTGGGCATCCGGCCATGATGAGATTGAGAAAAATGAATAAGGGAAGAGAAAAAGTGGAGACGAACTTTAGCTCTCGAAGCATTAGCTCTCTGAGCCTCGATGCCCACTAGTTCTCCATATCTCAACACCAACTCGCGTCGTTTAGTTTTTGGAGAGACCGAAGGGTCGCGCCGCGGATATATTCGTTGGGACGTTGCTGCAAGTCAGAACAATAGCTATTAACGCTAAAGAGATAGGAGAAGCTTGAGAGAAACTCACTAAATCGTTACGAATCGCGTTACAGACAAGGATTATCTCCTGCTTGAGCTTCCCGTTCTCATCGTGGTTCGGACAGATCTTCCAATAGAAATGAAGAATGTTCTTGAGCGCCTTGCTCTTCGACGGCAGCACATATAGGATTATCGGCATTAGCAACGTTGGCTAGAGAGATACTGCCCATCAGCTAAAATGTAGCTAGATTCGACGCGACACGTACGTGAGGTTTTCCATTCAGAGTCGATACAATAATCGCCCGCAGAGTCTCAATTTTCGTCTCATCCGTTCCCTTTTATATTGCGTTTTGTAGGTCTTGGGTCGTCGGGCCTTCACTGCCGTCATTGCGCACCTCATTATGTCACATCTGCTCTGCCATGGTCGTCGTGTCAAGATTAAATAACGATTGGAAATTCGATGGAGGGATGTTAAGCGCCAAGAAAGGGAGTTTATATGCGGGTTGAAGTCTTGGTCTAAATCCACTAAACAGCTACAATTTTACGCTCTTGAAGAACATGAGAGCAGTTTAAGGTGCCTTGAACGTCTCTAAACCCCTCTTCTATCCTCCTGAATAGGCTTAAGGTAGGACGAAAATAGCCACCATGGTGATGAGGGATGCGTCTGACGATCTAAGACCCAAGATAATACACCACACAGAATAGGGATCCAGTTTGCTTGATCAGGAGCCCCGATGCCTTGGAATTCCTCAGCAACAAAAAGTGCTATTTTTGCCCGTTGATTCGAGAGTAAAGGAAAACAGCAGTGCTGAGATCGGATAGGAGCTGCAAGATTTGGTCAAGAAATTCGATCGCGTGACCAATACGGCCTCAAGAACATACACATGATTCTATTACCCGATTTGCGACCCAAGTTGGCTTGGATCTAGTCGTCTAATGGATCGACATGACAAGGAGGCACTTTATAGATATTCTGCTTCGACGTGATAGTGCAATTCCACCACGATGTGATGCTCTGCTTCTTGTTTTACAGGGAACCTCAGCCGAAGATGCCGGGGGGAAACCAAAAATGTGTTTGCGCAACCGTACGAGTGAGCCGATGCGATTGCACTGCTTGAGAATGATATCACGGGGATAGGCGAACCGAGCATAAATCCTGTTTAGCAGGCACGTGAGATGAGGATAATGTGCCATCTCCAAATTTCTGGTCGAGTCCTAGCACCCGGCGGATGCATGCACAAAGGGGCTTAATCATGTGATTTTCATGCTGCAAGTTTGGAGTCGAGTGAGCATACTTCATAACAATGACAATACTAACTATCAAAACAACACTCGTTCCTGAACACGACCGAGATCAGATACCAATATATATGTACGGCACCCATCGAAATAGCTCCTTCTCTCCAATTGCGTCACGTAAAGCCTCCACTGCTCCATGTAATACTCTCGCCGCCCTCCCTCCATCTAGCCTTCCATCCTTTGCAAGCTGCCCGTATACATTGTCTGCTACGATGGGTGCATCGTCGTCCTTGATCGACCACATGGTTGCGATGACGGCTGAATATCCCGCCACCAGCATACCGGCCGCCAAGTGCATTGCTTCGTCAGGCGAGTTTTGATCCCCAGTGGCAGTCTGACATGCCGACAAGAATGCTAGACCTTTGTTCTTCAGCGACCTCCTGGTAATCTCCGCAAGAGTTAGCTGCCTATCGTGCAGGTGGAAGCAGCTCTCGGTAGGCTGGCTAATGTTCTGTGAGCCGTGACACGCAAAATGGACGGAGGTGTACTGCTCCATGGCGTTCAATACCGCGTCCGCTACGGCGTCACTGTTCTCTAGTGGTGCGCATGATGAGATCCCGAGGTGTTTTATGATGTGAGCAAGCTCTTTCTCAGTTGCCGGGAGTGTGGCGTCTTGCTTAACCACCAGGACGGTGCCTACTTCCAACGAGCGGGAATTCGATTGCAGCAAGGAGCTTAGAGTGGGTGCGTAAGATGATACTGCATATTCGAAGAGTTTGTCGCCCCCGTCATCGTAGCAGCCGGCAGCGTGAACAGGGAGCATCGCTAGCATACCGGTTGTGCACCATGTGATATGGGGTAGTTGATTGAGGGGTAGTTTCTCCTGTATAACATGTGGTTAGAATTTGCAACTGAATTCAATGAAACAGATGTGCTTACGACGTATCCGAGGGAAGTGAGCACTGGATGCACTATTGTATCCCATAGAACGGCCAAGATGTTCTCAAGCGAGTACTGGGGTATCTCCGTGAACCGGGGTGCGCGCTCCCTCATACCTGGCGGTCTTGTCTCCTGCATCTGGTGATAGAGATCTGCCACCTGAGTGTCTGAAATGTCGGGTAGATGGACATGTGTGATTTCGTTGGTGTGGGGTCGAATGATCAGGGCATCACACCGACTGGAATGCACGTTGATAACGACAACAGGACCATATTGGGCAGCAGGTGAAAGCTCAGCAATCTGCTTTGAGCGCATGAAGTTTCGAAAGCCAGGGAGTTGCCGAACTCGGGCGACAAGGAGATCAAAATCTTCTGCAAGACGACGGTGCTTTTGAGCGGCAGCTTCTAAGGTATTTGCATCAATGAGCGTAAGAGAGGGACCCGGAGAAGGTGCACTAGAAACTTCGAGGGCAACGGTAACATTCTTGAACTCAAGAGCGAGTTCGGGGTCAAGAGTGGATAGCTCATCATAGGGAGTTCGAAGCTGAAGGGTTTGGTTCCAGATGATTGAGCGACCAGCTTCGAGCCACTCGATTGCGAGTCCAAACTCTTTCGCCGAAACCGCAACAGCGGCCGCTTCCACAGCCACGGAGCCGATGATTTGTGTTTCTTCATATCGCCGGGTCATCGTTGAGCCAATCCAGACAACCTTCGGGACCATCCCCATGGTCCACTGGTATGCAGAAATGACAGAAGGGTCGTTGGACGAAGAACACCATGTAGCCCATTGATGTGAGGCATCGAACCGTCTAGTGAAGCTCCCAGAAGGGCTGATTGCAGCCAATTGAAACGATTTAAGCAGACCCTGCATATCCGCGAGCTCGCCTAGGCGCTCAAATCGACTTTGGTGCGAAAGGGCGAGGTTGTTATGCCACTTGGGCCTTTCCGCATGGCCATCTGGAGCGAGTAGAAGCGTCTCAGAGTGACATTCAATCGCCTTGTCTATGTCCGCAAGCTCGCCTAAGCGCTCAAATCGACTGTGGTGCGAGAGGCCGAGGTTGCTGAGCCACCCGGGCCTATCCGCATGATTACCTGGAGTAAGTGAAACCGCCTGAGACTGAAATTCAATCGCTTTAGCTATGTTCGCGGGCTCGCCCAGGCATTCAAATCGACTTAGATGCGAGTTTCCAAGGTTGTTGAGCCACTTGGGCCTGTCTGCATGGCCATTTGGAGTGAGTGAAACCGTCAGAGAGTGGCATTCAATCGCCTTGTCTATGTCTGCAAGCTCGCCTAGATGATCAAATCGATCTTGGTGCGAGTTGCCAAGATTACTGAGCCACATGGGCCGGTCCGCATGGCCATCCGGGGTGAATGAAACCGCCTGAGAGTGATATTCAATCGCCTTGTCTAAGTCCGCAAGCTCGCCTAGGTGTCCAAATCTACTTTGGTGCGAGTTACCAAGGTTGCTGAGCCACATGGGTGTGATCGCCTGGCCATCTGGAACGAGTGACACCGCCTGAGACTGGCATCCAATCGCCTTGTCTATGTCTGCAAGCTCGCCTAGGCGATCAAATCGGCTGTGGTGTGAGAGGCCGAGGTTGTTGAGCCACTTTGGCCTGTCCGCATGGCTATCCGGAGTGAGTGAAACCGCCTGAGAGTGGCATTCAATCGCTTTGGTTATGTCCGAAAGCTCGCCGAGGCGACCAAATCGAATCATGTGCGAGAGTCCAAGGCCGCTAAGATACGCGGGCCTGTCCGCATGGCCTTCTGGGGTGAGTGAAACCGCCTGGGACTGGCATTCGATCGCCTTCTCTAAGTCCGCAATCTCGCCTCGGCGATTGAATCGACTTTGGTGTGAGTTGCCAAGGTTACTGATCCATTTGGGCCGGTCTGCATGATCATCTGGAGTAAGCGAAACCGCCTGAGACTGACATTCAATCGCCTTGTCTATGTCCGCAAGTTCGCCAAGGCGATCGAATCGACTTTCGTGCGAATTTCCAAGGTTGTTAAGCCACTTGGGTCTGTACGCATGGCTATCCGGAGTGAGTGAAACAGCCTGAGAGTAGCATTCAATCGCCTTATTTATGTCCGCAAGCTCGCCCAGGCGATCGAATCGACTTAGGTGCGAGTTGCCAAGGTTGTTGAGCCACATGGGACTGTCCGCATGGCCATCTGGAGCGAGCGAAACCGCATGAGAGTGGTATTCAATTGCCTTGTCTATATCCGCAAGCTCGCCTCGGCGATTAAATCGACTTAGGTGCGAGTTGCCAAGGTTGCTGAGCCACATGTGCGTGTTTGCCTGGCCATCTGGAAGAAGTGACACCGCTTGAGAGTGGAATTCAATCGCCCTGTCAATGTCCGCAAGCTCGCCTAGGCGCTCAAATCGACTGTGGTGCGAGAGGCCGAGATTATTGACCCACTTTGGCCTGTCTACATGGCCATCCGGAGTGAGTGAAACCGCCTGAGAGTGGCATTCAATCGCGTTTGCAATGTCCGCAAGCTCGCCGAGGCGACCAAATCGCATCTCATGCGAGAGGCCAAGGTTATTAAGATACGCGGGCCTGTCCGCATGACCGGCTGGGGTGAGTGAAGTAGCCTGAGAATGGCATTCGATTGCCTTGTTGATGTCCGTAAGCTCGCCTAGGCGCTCAAATTGATTCTTGTGTGATAGGCCGAGACTGTTGAGATATATGCGCGTGTCCGCGTGGCCCTCTGGTGTGAGTGAAACAGCCTGAGAGTGGCATTCAATCGCCTTGTTTATGTCCACAAGCTCGCCTAAGCGCTTAAATCGATTCCGGTGCGATAGGCCGAGGCTATTGAGATACATGGGCATGTCCACATGGCCCTCGGGTGTGAGTGCAACAGCCTGAGAATGGTATTCGACCGCCTTTTCTATGTCCGCAAGCTCGCCAAGGCGATCAAATCGATTTAGGTGGGAGGCGCCCAAGCTGTTGAGCCACATGGGTGTGTTCGTGTGGCCGTCTGGAACGAGTGACACCGCCCGAGAGTGACATTCAATCGCCTTGTCTAAGTCCGCAAGCTCGCCCAGGTGACCAAATCGCCTCTGGTGAGCGAGACCGAGGCTATCTAGGCACTCGGGCATGTCCGCATGACCATCTGGAGTGAGTGAAGCCGCATGAGACTGGCATCTAATCGCCTTATCTATGTCTGCAAGCTCGCCTAAGCGATCAAATCGACTGGAGTACGCAAAACAGAGCTCCCCAAGGTACCCGGGTAGAGCTTCATCGTCTCCCGGAGTCAGCGAGACTACCCGAACTTTACATGCGATGGCCCGGTCCATATCTTTGAGGTCGCCTAGTCGTTCATATCGACCGTACCGTAAGTCACCTAGGTCGTTGAGCATCTGACACTTCCTTGTACCGCCCCCTGGAGTCAGCGAAACCGCTTCGGACAGGTACTCAATTGATCTCTCCGCGTCTGCAAGGTCATCCAGGAGCTCGAATCGATAGCGGTGCGCGTCACAGAGATGCTGGAGATACTTTGGTCTCGCTCCATATCCTTTCGGGGTAGACTTCAGTGCTTTATGGTAGCAAGCAATAGCCTGGTCAATATCTTTTACTTCTCCTGAACGTCTGAATCGCTTTTCCCGGTCCTTGCCCAACTTATCCCAGAATCTTCTGGAGTTCCTCCTCTTAGATGCCATCGCCAGCGAATTTCGCACTCCAGCTATGAGATGGTCCTAATCGTGAGGATTGAATGGTAAACTACCCAGATCGCCTCTCACGGGGTATGCCTCAAGAGGTGTTGTCGCTAGCCGCCTCACGGACACTAGCTTCTGTCAGTTCGATCAACTGCTAAGAGTTTGCGAAGCAATTTCCATAATCTCAGACTACTGAGGCCGTGTCACTCCGATGCTAACACACCTCTCAAATCTCCGGGCTATATCAGCAGAGGTGATGAATAACCTATCGTCACAGGCCGTTGTTAAATTCTCACCTGGGTACTTTGGCTTGGTCCTGGACCTCTCTCGGGGCTGTATGTTTTGTGTATGTGTACAACCGTGCGAGGGGCTAGACGGTCAGACCAAAAAGACGGTTGAAAGCGAGTTGGGAGATAGATCGTGATTTTGGGGATCATAAATATGCCCCCGTCCAGCTGCGCGTCTAACGGTGCCCATCATGGCTCTGCAACACGCGGAATTAGCACCTGACATTTTCTAGAAACGTTTTCGGTTTGCTTCTTGTGATGTGCTGATCAGTGTGTCCCTTTTCACCACATGGTGTCAATCCCGAGCTACCAGAAGTCCAAAGCATCTGTATATCGGAAGGCGGATCGGCGTAGCCAATAATGAAACTTCAAAAACCCGAACGAACCATTAGCCCCACCCCTAGGTGTCACTCCTACCACTGAATTGCGGGATCCGCCCCTTGCTCAGTGCACTCTTGGAGATTACAAACCCAGTCTATAGTGGTACACATGTGGCCGTGAGAGCTCGCGAGCGTCCAAGCTACTTAGATTTAGTACTAGCGGCGATATTCCAAGCGCATACATGCGTATTTTCGAGTCTAACGTAGCATATCCACCTTGGCGTCGCTGTAACTTCCGCAGGGTGCAGCGGCGACCCCAAAGCCTCGTCCTCGAGCGAGACAGGGCCTGGTGAACGATCATCCTTGCGTCTGCTGCGGAGCCTCTGGAGTACCGCTCCCCCCGAGCACCCCAAAAGATCTGCCCAGGCGATGATTGGCTCGGAAGTAGCCGTTTGGCTGAACCACGGATTCGATACAGCCCCTTGCTGCGTTTTCTCTTTATCGCTAAGCCTCCAATAGGCCCCGCTTGGGCGCCGGGGACGCCGCTGCTGACCGCACGCTCACCTACGCTTTTCTCCTTGTTACGCGACCGGGCGTCTGAGGCGCACCATGGTCACAACAATGGACTCGGACTAGGCGCTACTCGTCCTAGTTTCTCTCCTTGGTGCGCTCGGACGCGCTACGACAGTAGTTGATTGCACTGCTACAAATCTACTGTGAGCAATACCAAGACTGGAGTTCTCCCCTTGCTGACTACAGTCAAACCTGTGTACAAGAATAAGCATTCCATCGACTATTTTTCCCGTTTCTCGCTCACTTCTGATCTAATGAGAGCGATCCTTCCCGGAAATTGTAGCCCCAAGCGTTGCGCATCTTAGGGTGGTTTTGGATCGAATACAAACCCCACCAGCGCTGCCCGATCAAGCCATCGGATTTATTCTTGTGGACAGGTTTGACTGTATATACTATATGAATTCATTTTCGAACCGAGCTATAAATCGTAAACACCTCCCTCGCGCGCCTACTTCTCACCCCGCGTGCCCTTCTTCATTGACCACGCTTATGCGTCAGGCGCCTGCGCACAATATCTTCGAACCTCACACAATCACTACCCAATCCGAACCCCCGCGCAGTGCTTATCCATCTCGAGTTCACGACGCATGGGTCGGTTCCGGATCACATATGGCCTCCTGGTCTTGCTTCTGCCTGCAGGCTCTCACGCATGCCTTTCCTGAACTATGCATATACGGCTATGGCCCCAACTGGTCCATTCCAAGACATTGTCCGCCCTCACGTTCCCTTCCTCGACCCCGCCCGCCCTCGGGTGATTCCCTACCCTATCCCGACCTCCATCTCGTGTTTTGAATCACCCACTTCCGTACTCGTTCACTCGCCGCTTGGCCATTTTGCACTATTTCTAGCCGGCTGTATCTGTACTTATTCCGTTACTGCGGTTTTCTGAAATCCATGCACTCGGCGCCTGAGAAATTAAATAATCCCGCACTTCACAAGACTCGTAGATGGGGTCTGAAGATCGACCCCCAGAATTTCGCCCCAATTTCAACGCAATGCCCTTCGCCTGGATCGCGCGACTCCAATGACCTATATTTCGTCTTGATTGGTTAAGTATTACCCTCTCTACGAGTCTTGTAAAGTGCGGGATTATTTAATTTCTCAGGCGCCGAGTGCATGGATTTCAGAAAACCGCAGTAATAATTGATAGCGGTTGCAGCTCCCAAATTCGAAAAGTCGCATGTATGCGCTTGAAATATAGCCACTCATACTAATTTTGGTCAGCTCGGGCGCTTGAAAGCTCTCGTGAGCCCTCGTCGGCATGTATGCCCCCAGATGGAGTTCCTCCGTACGTCTTATTCGGACGGGCATCAGAAGCATCCGCGATGAAGCATCATGGAAAAATAGGTGTGGAAACCCCTTTTAGGACATGATGGTACTTCAAGCGATACGAAATATCTGTAGCCTAGTTTACTCGAATATTTTTACAAATTGTGCAATGTGATCGAACAGAAAAGTGGGGCCAAGCCTAGAATTAGCCCACTATTCGCAACTAGGTACAACCTAAAATGTGCAAACCACAACGGACTGATCCTGAATGGAAACGGCTGCGTCAGCTGCTTTTGCCTTCGTAGCGGACATTTCCTTCCTAATTTTTCTTACGACCACTAAACATTGCAGGGACATAATAGCGATTAGGATGTTACTAAGGGGTAGGATGTAGTACCATGTACTGACCATGTTCATCGTCAATCATCATTCTGTTAGAGTCTTTTACAATATCGTCTAGAGTATGGTCGCTTTCATGTATTTACCGGTTGCACGAGCATCCCCCCCACAAAATGTCTCTAACGGGCCGCGAGATTTTAACGGTGCTGATCAAAATCAAGAACAACGACGTTTACTTGAACTGGCGCAAATTTGGCGCTGCAATTCTCGAATACCCAAGGCCGGTTCTTATGGCGAGTACGGCTGTCGTCAACCCATAAAGCGCGCCTGAGAGACAGTGCTTAGTAGGGTCAGGGATCTCGGGGACCCCACTTGGTACCCGACTGGTGCTGCAATTCTTCTAGGCTAAGGTCCAAGATGCCACCTCGAGTAGTATTTTTCGATTAGAAACTTACAAGTCCATTCTATCCTCTTGGTCACGTTGCAGTATGGGCATAACAGTTATAAACGCTCAGCTTAGTTTACATGGTTCTACATATTCTTTGTTCTGCGTGCACCGCTTCGTGAATAAGCATTCTTGTGCCTCCCAAACCTCAACAGAGGGCACGGTTTGAGTTGAACAACTGTCAACCTAACGACATCGTTACTTTACCTTGAGAAATGGGCACATGCTAAACACTCAAGGACCAGGAACAGGGATCGAGAGGCTCGCGGCTTAATCTCGCCCGAGAACCTTTTATGAATCAAATCACTTGAGGGAAAAATAGGCGGAATAGGCAGAGATGTGTACGGCGCAGCGGAACAGTCAAGACGACTAGGAAGGGCACACATATTCGGAAACAACGAGCGGCAGCACAGGTAGAAAGACGGACCCATTTAGAAATCCACAAAGAACGGCGATAGAATCTTCCATGTCATCGCGAGGGAAGCCTGAGTAGTCCACCGAATGATCGAGCTATCCGGTGTGAGTTGTAGCGTCGGCGACAATCGTAGGGGTTGTAGCGGGGGGATCGTATGACGGAGTCCACATGGGAATTTGCTATATCCAGGAGCGGCGCCAGGATAACAACCAGTGCTTTATTGTATCTTGCGTTCGATCGATGCACGTATATAAAGTATAGACTGACATTTGTCCCAAACAGGTAACTTGATGGTGCTTGCTGCACTTGTAATCTTCCCAAAATTAGGTTGGGTTGCGGTTGTGGAAGCCAAGGCTGTGACTAGCAAGAGGAGCTGAGCAACATGTGCTGTATTTACGACTAATGGCAAGTGGCGCTCAAGCAAGAGACGTCAGAGTTTCCCGAATAGGAAGATTGGCCGCAAAATCAGCAGGCGCAGTAGCAGTAAGATTAATCCAGGTCGAGTGGTGGGCACGGCCGTAGATTTTGTTTCACCGGTGGCCGTGGTATATAGGGAAGACCAGAGGCGATTCGATTCGACCCCGAGACGTCTAGATACGGCATGATGTTCGTACGAGAAAGGTAGAGTCTTTTGAGAGCACTGAGATGAGGGGTATTAATCCCGGCAAATGTCCTCAAGAAGGGCTCCTAGACCAGTCTTACTATGCACTAAACGGTCCCGGGGTCAACGGGGTATTTCGCTGTGAAAGTTCGTCCACGGAGGATCACGATGAATACTTGAATGAAGCTTCATAGACAGCCAACGGACCAGCATGGTTGTTAAAGTGACGGTGACGGCAAGGCGGGCGACAGCCGCGAGACCACAATCCACCATAAATGAGCGGCGTCCTCGAGTTCGCCACTCTGATCGTCCGGCCGTGGGCCCCTTCCAAAGTCAGGGTGAGGCCGATCGTCTGGGCTAGGTATGGAATCGATTTTCGGAGGATTGACTCGAAATGCATCACACGACTAGTTGATCCTCTTGTCAGCGGTCGAGAGTGGAAGGCTGGGGAGCCAGATAGATGGGAGATAGCCGAGTACGCAAAAGCTTGTCGTAGTTCTACATAGGTGGCAGTAATATAAAGTCCTGTGTTAAATATCCGAAATAGTAATAATAACGCTGAGTCGACGCCGAATATCACAGTTGAGGGAGCCGAGTCCAATCGTCGGAGTGGCCAGCCATAACCGAGTGCGAAGTCTCCCTGTAGGAATTCCCGAGACGGACATGGAGGACTCGCGTGACACTCAGACGAGGGAGCATCCGTCGATATTGGGAGACAACGAGCGTAGTTTGTGGCAGTCGCTGTTGCTTTTTGAGAATCAGGCTCAGACGATTTCACACGTGACATGGCTCGGTTGATTGATCGGGTATTTGACATGAAAATTCACCGATGACGACATTGAGGAGATATTTACGTAAGCTCGCACGTTAAGCTGCACGACGCGACTCCAATCAGTGGACACACTGCCACTGGCAAATACAGCGTCCTTCACCCTGTTAGTTCGGTTTATAAGTTACTACACGTCGTTGGAGAATTAGCCACCGGCTATTATTAAACCAATCGAGGACCCACATCACCAGCGCCTTCATTGGCGGATTTGTCTATGAATTGCCCAAACGCGATCCAGTTGCATCCTTTCACGGTATGCTTCCGGGTGTCCCTTGTCTTCGTTTCCGTAGCCTCCTTCTGCATTCCACAACACGTCAACGCTCTCCTCCCATTATCCAAATCCTACTACCGGAGCTTACCTCGTATGCAACCATCATCACACACCCCGCATGGTACCCTCCAAGACTATTCCTCTCACCCGCTCGCCCTTGGCTAATCTAGCAGACACAAGAGTGCGAACGCAAGAATTGGTCCTTCCTCGGAGCCTTCCTCAATTGGGACGGTGGTGATCCGGTACTAGCCGAGCCAATTCACGAGCGCCATCATGAGCGTGGACTGGTGTCTGGCGTTCCACCTTGATCAGAATCGCGAAAGAAGAGAGAGAAGAAAGGAAAAGAAAACCAACTTTAGACTTCAACGCGTTAGCTCACGAGCTTTAACACTCCCAGCTCCCCAAATCTCAGCTCCAATTTGATAAATGTCGATACCGAGACCGAACCAGTGAAAAAGGTCTCCTCCTAAGATCTACGCTGAACCACGAAAGCCCACCACACTAGCACCCACTTCTCCCTAAGAACAGGAAAACGGGGACTAACCTCGCTGAGCCGGCTCGGTATCGCTCTTCACTGGCTCTAGCTGCGTAGCCCCAGCATCCGCGTAAGCGGACCTGGCAGCGTAGGCCGTAACTTCAGGAACGCGAAGCTTGCATTCTTGTTTGGGCTCGGCGGAGGGTTTGGGGGATTTTGGTGAAGGGTGTGATTGTGTCCAGAAGAGGCTGTCGGGCGAGATGGTTGGAAACGAGAACGAGCGAGAATGTAAGATCAGGAGGACGGGTATCGGAAAGGGACCAACATAGATGACCGAAAAAGAATTGGTAATCACGGGGAAGGAGAAGTTAGAACGAGCTGATGGATAAATAAATGAAATAAAGGACGGACCTGCTCAGTATCTAAAATAGAAATGTAACCCAACTCCTTTCTCCGTTCTTCCGACGCGTCTTCAACCTCTACTCGCGCTATCCCCATAATCCATATCCGACCAGGTTCTCAAATGTCTCCTGTCCATGACGAGCAAATCAAAGCCCGATGTAAGAACGAAATACAAAGCAGAGTATAATAATAGACGCACCATCCTTTCATTATGAGCACTCGCGAGCAAATCATCGTGCTCAACGGAAAACGTTCCCGTACTTGAATCGGCGAAACTCGATCGAGAAGTGCTGTGATTGCGCTGTGAAGATCAGAGAACTTCCCGATCGTTTCTTTATGAATAGCGCAATCTATATCAAAAGGGGGAGATAATTAGTTACGTCGGATACCGCGAGTGGAAATGGGAAAGGCAAACCAAGTGGTTGTGAAGGTAATCACATACCAAACCGAAAGCAACGACATCTGCCCAGGGATCACTTTTGGTGCGCACAAAAATGGTCACCGTGAGCTTCGAGAACTTCGACGCCGCACATGTGGATAGACTAGACAAATGCTTGTCGATATTCGGTTGTCCCCCGGACCATCCTCGTTCCCACACGGCAGTCCTTCTCAACGTCTTCCCCAACACCCACTACGTCGGGTACGTTTCGATTCCCAACCATCCACAATGCGACCCCGAAGCACTTTAGGCGTACGCCATATTCCCGCTTCCTAGGGCCCAAAGTAGGATCACGGTCCCCGTCGAGAGCGTGAGTACCGGACAGGGAGCACCTTGAGGTAATTGTGTTCGATGTTGTTGTCTTAAGCGGTAAAGCCAGGCGTGATTTGGGTCGAGGTAGAGGCTTTCAGCCCGACGGGGAAGGAGGTTGGGGAATTTAGGTTAGAGTGGAATTGTATTTGGCCGAGGCGGAAGTCGAGGTTAGGAGGGAAAATATTATGCAAATGTAGCGAGGCTTCTAGACGCAAGAATTAGTTCAAAATGATGGGTCGGATATAGAAGGGAACTCACTCGTATGGCAGTGGATTTTCCCGGTCGCGCACGGTCTTTCCGACTCAACTCGACCACAACCGTGGGCAGCAGCCCGCCCATGCTCTCCACTCCTGCCGTGTTCTTTCCTAGTCACGACACAGCCCGCTCCATTGCGCACTAACTCAAGAGCACGGATGCCTTGCGTTCGCACGTCGCGTCCCTCGCCACCGCCAAGAATGTCTCAATACGCTCCGGCGAGTCGGGAGTTAGGTGCTCGTATTGGCGGTAGGTGGTGTAGACTGTGAACACCGCGTTCTTGCGGACGTACGAGTGTCGATAGTCGAGATATGCTCACATTGCGAGGAAAAGGAGTTCCAGCAGTTCGGCGTCGCTCAGTTTTCGAAGAGACCGGAGGGTCGCACTGCGGATGTACTCGCTAGGATGTTGCTGCAGGTTTTGATAATATTTGTTAGCACCGGCAAAACATAAGAAGTTTGACAGTAGCCCACAAAATCATTGCGAATCGCGTTACGGACAAAGAATATTTCCTGCTTGAGTGTGTGGATAATAGGTTGCGTAGACCACGAATTCGTTTCTTATCCTAGATGAAAATATGAATTGTCAAGGCGTATGCGTGTGGTCGTTCTAGCAAGGATGATATCATGGCGAGGAGGAGAGAAACTGCTTGTAAATCTTACCGTGTGATGTGGGCACGTGACTAACATCCAACCCGACATCCAAGCGCATACCCTGTTTGACTAAATAGAATACATATGACTGAATTCACATGAAAATAAATACATGAAAATCATCCACAACCAAAACGGCATATAACCTGCAATACAACCGCATTTACACACCAATATGAATATAAGGTACCCATCGAAATAGCCGATCCTCTTCCATCGTATCGCCTGAAACCCCCGCTTCTACACCTTCTTCATTTTCAATTTTGTCGCGTAAAACTCCCACCGCCGCATGTAATATCCTTGCTGCCCTTCCCCCATCCAAGCTTCCATCCTTTGCAAGCTGTCCATATACGTGATTCGCAATGATAGGCGCGTCCGCGTCCCTGATAGACCACATGGTAGCAATCACGGTTGGATAGCCCGCTACCAGCATGCCTGCTGCTAAGTGCACTGCTTCGTCGGGCATATCCTTGTCTCCGGTGGCAGTCTGGCAGGCAGACAAGAACGCTAAGCCTTTGTTCTTCAGTGACCTTTTGGTGATTTGGGCAAGGCTTAATTGATTATGATTATGCAGCAGAAAGCAGCTCTCGGTCGGCTGGCTGAGGTTCTGCACGCCATGGCATGAGAAGTGAATCGAATGGTGGCGCTCCATGGTGTCTAGTACCGCCTCGACCGTGGCGTCGTCGCGTTCTAGCAGCCTACAAGAAGCCGCGCCTAGGTGCTTGTTGATGAGAGCGAGCTCGTGCTTCGTTCCTGGTAACGTGGATTCTTCGCTGACAGCCAGGACGGTACCCAGCTCGAGCGACCGCGTATTTGAGGTCAACAAAGAGCTTAGAGTCGGTGCGTAGGAGGAGACCGCATATTCGTATAGCTTGTCGCCTCCATCGTGGTATAAACCGGCAGCGTGAATCGGGAGCAGTGCAAGCGCACCCGTGGTGCACCATGTGATATGCGGGAGCTGGTCAATCGGTAGTTTTTTCTGTTCAACCTGCGTTAGACACGAGTGCATATATTTGTGCATTAATCATGCTTACAACATATCCTAGGGATTCGAGTACTGGATGTACTATATTCTGCCAGAGCGTCGCTAGAATCTGTTTAAGCGATAAGCCGGGTCTGGGCTTGATTCTTGGCCCTCGTTGCGGCATTTCTGGGGTGTTCTGCATCCAGCGATAGAGATCTGCAATTCTAGTGGCCGAAATGTCAGGTAGATGAACGTGCGTGATATTGGCGGTGTGAGGTTGCAAGACGAGCGCATCGCAACGACTAGAGTCCACGTTGACAGCTACGACAGGTCCAAACCGTGCGGCAGGTGTGAGTTCGGATATCTTCCTTGGCTGCATGAACCCTTGGAGCCCGGGGAGCGTCCGAGCCCGAACGAGAAGGCTTTCGTACCGTTCTGCTAGGCGACGGTGGCTCTGAGCGGCGGCTTCTGTGGCGTCCGCATCGTTGACCTCAGAAACTGGGTTCGAGGATCTTGAACCGGAACCCTCTAAATCCATAGTGACATTTTTGAGGTCAAGAGCAAGTTCAGGATCAGCAATATATAGCTCGTCGAATGGGGTTCGTAGCTGAAGCGTCTGGTTCCAGATGATTGAGCGACCAGCTTCAAGCCACTCTAGGGCAAGTCCATACTGATTCGCCGAAATCGCAACTGCAGCTGCTTCTACAACCACAGAGCCGACGATTTTTGCCTCCTCGTATCTCCGAGTTGCAGTCGAGCCAATCCAGGCGACCTTAGGAACCAGCTCCATGGTCCATTGGTAGGCTGGAAGAACAGCAACAGCAGGGTCGTTGAGTCGAGCACTCCATCTAGCCCATCGACGTGACGCATCGAATCGTGTGGCGATGCTGCCACTTGGACTGCTTGCAGCCATTCGATACGATTGAAGCATACCTTGCATGTCCGCGGGCTCGTTGAGGCGCCTGAATCGACGTTGGTGCGAGTGACCAAGATTCTTGAGCCACGCGGGCCTCTCCGCATGGCCATCTGGGGTCATTGAAACCGCCTGAGACTGGTATTCAATCGCCTTGTCTATGTCCGCAAGCTCGCCTAGGCGCCAAAATCGACTGTGGTGCGAGACGCCGAGGTTGTTGAGCCACGCTGGCCTCTCCGCATGGCCATCTGGGGTGATTGAAACCGCCTTAGACTGGCATTCAATCGCC
>JANWGL010002541.1:0-29563 GCA_025200755.1 Ceratobasidium sp. C01 | reverse complement strand
CATGCATCAGGACTATCAGCGCCGGGCGTCAAGGTCCTCGAAAAGTTCGGAATAGAATTTCCGTATAGGGTCGACGCAGCGTGGGAGGAAATTAGTGGTGGTGAAACTATCCAGGCGATCGTGCTTTCTATCGTGCCGGACAATAAGTGATAAAAGGTATTTTTAACTATTGAACTGCATGTATCTCCAGTCCCAAAAAACGTGCATGTATTACTTGAAATGAGATCAGATTTCTGAAAGATAAGGGGTGGGCGTTCAGCGCATTATGCTTAATCAAGATACACCAACATAGACACGAAGTAAACATGGGGCGAAGTATTTAAACTGTCTGTACCCCAGTTAGGGAACCAGTCTTAAACGGGGATGACCGGGAGCCTCCTTGTTTCCAATCATCATGCGATTGATCTTTTGAAGCTAATCACTTCGGACTTCCACACCCGTTCGTCTGCATGGATCCAACCACCATATCTGAAACTTACACCATTCACATACGCGATGAAACTTTTCATCTGACTAAAGATCAGATCGAGTTCGACTCACCGAACTACTTCACGACGTGCTTTTTCGGCGATTTCGCTGAATCACAGACTCGAACCCTTCGCCTTTCTCGGGATCCAGATCTATTCAAAATCGTAGTAGACTATCTCAGCGGTTATCAAGTCCTACCTCTTCACGATCCTGTGTTACCTAGGCGTATGAGTCAGGAACTGGCACTTCGAAACTTACGAGTGGATGCCGAATTCTATCTTCTAAACGGGCTTCTCGCTCAGGTACCTAATACTCAAGAAACCCCATCCTCTAGCGCACCCGCGCCGTCTAGTCATGTGATACTTTGTAGAGTGAGTTTACGGCAAGCTTGAAAGTCTAACCCTATTGATCTTGTTCAGGGCTACAGATGGCAAACTCCTACATACATATCTGCAGCGCTAGCAGCGGAACTCCAAGTAAAGCATGGAATTAGTGGGGGTTTTCAAGGGAATTGGTCTCAGGATCTTCTCGCTATAAAGGATCTTTTGAAGGAAATTGGCATCACCCGGCCATTCCTACTCGAGGCGAGCTGGCAGGACTCCTCCCCTCCCCAGCTTTCCTATGTGATATTAAGCATCATGTAGCACCACCGCTGGATTTGAAGCAGAAAAAGTCGAGTACAAGTTCTTCCATTTAATCCTCACGTCTATGTCTCATACGACCTACAATGCATAGGACCTAGACGCAGATATTTGGTTTGGTACTTTCTGTGCGCCTAACCCCTGATCAAACATGTAAATATTTTGTTTAAATCAGTATCACTCAGTTGCACGGTATTGGAAACATAGATCAGAGCCATGGAGTAAAGCGGCGATAACCAGTCAACAAGCGAGTATGTATCGTTGAAACAGGGAATACTGCACAGCTACGCCAAACAAAAAGCGACAAGTCACGTGAGGGTGAGGATATTTTGGCCCCGCGATCAACTCTGTTACGGACGACTGTTACTCGATAAGGCCAGATAGGTCGAAAATCAAAGGCGGAATTATATTGACCTAAGCGAGGGCTGTTGAATGACCATCAGAAATGACGCCGCAAATGTTCAATTGGATCTTGAATTTCACGGATGCTGACGTCACGATGCGGGGTGGGAGCGGAGCGATGGAAACGACAACCTCACAGTCCGCAATGGAATGGTTGGAACGAGGCGCCACATCAACTTTGGACGACTCCTTTCGAACATCTGTTCAATCTTCGTGTTCTTGGCCGACAATTTTTGACTAGGGGCCAGATCTGGGTTTCCTTGTCGAACGTACTGCGGCTAACGGTGTTTGCGACGACAGTCTCATTCGCTCACCGGATGTTTACGGATACAATGTCGGCAAGAAGGCGCGCCCCGCACTCGCCTCACTGAAGAGATGCGCCCACAGTCCGGTTGACCAGCCGGAAGACAAATTCCACTCGCCCCCCAATCCTGAAATGGAAATCTCCTTGGCCAGTCGCTCAAATATATAAACCCCAGTTATTCTTTCCTTCCATCCGCCGGCCCCTCCAAGCACCCCGCCTTCACCACGTTCACCCCATAACTTCGCCCTTTACCCCTCATGATCGTCGCTTCCTCCGGGCCTGCCCCCGAGGGCAAAGGAAAGGGCCTCTTTCACTCGCACAACCGCCGAGGCTTGTTCTTTTGTCTTGTAAGTCAAACTGGAACGATTCTACTGTACTCTCTCACATATGGCTCTCAGGTTTTCGTCTTAGGTGCCGTGTTATACGGATACGATGGTGAGTTTGAACTTGTTTGATCTTCGACCCCGCTCTCAGTTCCAGTCTAGGCACCTATTTTACCGGGATCTTGGCCATGACCCGCTTCAAAGAAGACTTTGGTACTATCCAAAATGGTGTCAAGGTCATTACTGCGAGCAACCAGTCCCTCTTTGCATCCATTGTCCAAGTCGGCGAAGTCATTGGTAGTTTGTGCGCTGGTTTCATCGGAGACCGTCGCGGTCGCAAGGGGGCTCTGTAAGTCCTCTCTCAAACGCTGACCCTCCGGCTTTCGACTTACATGTTGTTAGATTCATGGTTGTCTCGATTGTCACTCTTGGTACAGTGCTGCAACTCATAGTCGTAGGCTCTACGGTAAGTCTCAACTCGTCTGAAATGAAATAGGGGGCTGACATGCCCCTATCAGCCCCTTCTTGTGGTTGGTCGCCTTGTCCTCGGGTCTGGCGTTGGAATCGCATCTAATTGCGTACCGCGTGAGTAATATAGCCGGCCTGAACTTAATGACACTAAAGCCTTTTGTCAGTTTACTTGTCTGAAATTCCGCCTGCTGCTATCCGAGGTGCGATGGTCTCGTCGTGGCAGCTATTCTTGGCTATCGGTCAGGTTATTGGCGCTGTTGTCGCACAAGGTTAGGAGCATCTTATTTTATTTGTTTTGCAAGTCGTCTGACATGATTGGGATTGCTAGGTACGAAAGATGTCGAATCGACTTTCTCATGGCGCTTTCCCATCGCATTCAATTTGGTGATGTACGTTCTATCTGAGCCTTCTTAATTCTTTTGCTCCCTCTAACCCCTGCCCCAGCTGCATCTTGATTGGCGCCGGTCTTTTCTTCGTTCCCGAATCCCCACGCTGGCTCATTTCTAAAGACCGCTCTCAAGACGCCCATCGTGCGCTTGACCGAATTCACAAGAAGAACGACGACATCGTTATTCAGGATGAGGTTGATGCGATGCTCAACGCACGTGAGGCTGAGAGGCTGTCGTCTGGTGGTGAGAGCCGATGGGCAGATGTGTTCAAGGGGACGCAGAGGCGCAGGTTTTTGTGTGCGTTCGGTATCCTCGTTTGCCAGCAGAGTGAGTTCACATTTCCAGATCCTGATGTTATGGCACTTACGTGTTTCCTCTTAGTTTCCGGTGTCCAGTTCATTTTTTCGTATGCGACTGTATTCTTCGAATCTATTGGGTAGGTTAACCCCTCATTTTATTTCAACCTAGCCCTGACATTTTCCCAGCCAAACCGATGCGTTCTTGATGACCATTATCGTAAGCGAATCCCAGTCGGTGCTCTCCGTACATCTTCTGATCTATCCCCCTCCCCCCCAGGTTGACATTCTCGAAGTCGCTGGCGTCCTGGTCTCCTTCCTCCTCGTCAACCGCTTTGGCCGTCGCCCGCTCCTGCTCAACACCATGGTCGTCATGGGTGCCACACTCGTTGTATGCGGTGCTCTTGGAATCATCCAGGACCGCTCAAAGGCGATGAACACCGTGATTGCGTCGATGATCATGATCTACGTGTTCGTTTTCAACTTGGCTTGGGGACCTGTAAGTTTTGGCTTCACCCCTTGAATGAGTGGGTTGGTGCTAATATTTTTTGCTGCGGATAGCTCGCTTGGGTCGTGGCTACCGAGCTCGCGACCGGAAAGAACAGGACTAAGATCATGTCCGTTGGCACTGGCTCATTCTGGATCGCTGCGTAAGTCCTCTAGCATCTTGGTATCCTTTGTCTATGCTCATTCGCATCAATATTTATGCAGATGGGCTGTCACTTTCACCCTGCCGTACCTCTACAATGCTGATAGCGCCAATCTCGGACCAATGGTATGCTGGATCTACTTTGGCGGCGCGGTCATCTCTTGGCTGTTCGTCTACTTCATGATCCCCGAGACCCTCGGACGTTCTCTCGAAGAGGTGAGTATTCCCCTTTCTTTGCCTCACTTTATGGTCGTTGACAGTAAATTACAGATCAACATGATGATGGAACGCGAAGTTCCGACCCGCGAGTGGAAGGACTACCAAATCGACACCTCGCAGTTCAAAGAGGGTGGAGAGTTCGATGTCACTGGGCAAGAAAAGGAGAAGAACGCAGGGCATATTGAGCACGTCGACACGGCTTCGGGGTCAAGCGTATGAATGTGGTACCAGTCTAGAGACAAGCGATCTGCTCTACATGCACTTTCAAGATTTTTTCTTTTGTATTGTTAAGAGGAATGTATCATTTTATGTGCTACATTTAGCACAGCATATTTAAGGACCCTTAGGAGAGGCCGCATACACCTGCCATGAGTGACAAGTGGGACTTTTGATTTGATTTGTTTGTTCGTAATGGTATTGTATAGCTTCATCTAGCAAACCGGCCAGAACAAGCTTAGTAGTCTCATAAACCTGCCTCCTGTACAGGAAAAGCTCAGCGCCTTCCACTCCAAGACGACCTTCGTTCGAGCCACGCCATACCACCATCCATATTGGTTCTCGCTCACTACGCTACCACTACTATGGATAATGAGTATGTATCAAATGCCCCTTTCGCTTATCGAGACTAGTGAGACAAGCAGCGCATGGGACAAAAATCATACTGCCGGGGTAGGAGAGGGTGAGTACAGACAAGATACGAACCTCGCTACATCAATCTTCAACGTGTAGCTGGTTCTAGTTTAAGAAGAGATATACTGGGCGTTCGTCCGTGTGGCGTGACAAGGCGAAAGCACAAGTCACTCTTGCGCCTCTTCGGTAGCGTAGACGCTTCTCACGCCGAAGACCGCCTACATCCGCGCGCCGAGTCCGAACACTGCCTATACTCGACATGACGATATGATCTTAGAAGACAACTGCCATGATGGCGTGACTACAAGATCCCCTGGACTGGGCTAAGTCCGTTTGAACATCCCTTGAGATCCAGAAAGTTCCCTAGCGTCACCTTTTTCAATATCTTGCACCCTGATAGATGTGTTAGAACAGTTTGGTATTCTTTGGGTAGCGCATGCTCGTGGATGGCAGACAAACAATATCAATGGACAGAGGAACAGTCTGCAGCGCCGGTAAGCTCAATCTCATGTTGAGCAGCCCGTTCCGAGCCGGTTCAAAAAGTCTCACGTATCGGTTCGCTCTTTGGGTTTGAGGGACAACGAAAGCATGTTGCGATTGCGGTATGTTTCTGGCGCATCCAAGCCCTCAATCACACTATATTGTTATACGACTTGGACTTGCTCAGGTTTCACCAGATTAATTTAGTTTAGTTTTAGCCACTGTAACTCCCTGACGCTCGATTGAGTTGGAGCTAGAGAATTGGGTAAGTCATCCTTCAGAGGGCCATGTTCGGAACAATAACTTCCTCGGGACTAATGCTAAGCCCAATTTCAGGATATTTAATATGTGGCTTTACTTGCCGAATAGGGTGAGTGGCCTTACCCCCCAAAATTTGCTGGATAAAGTCTATCGCGTCAACTGTTATCGAGAGTGGGACTTCGTTTCAAAGTAGGAATAATGGCGTTACTAAAAACGTTCCATTTGGAGTAAGTATTCAGGCTTCAGATGCGCCTTTGTTTGTTGTGGGTAGTTTGTCACAGCGCCACCAGACGAGCCGAAGTTGTTCCGCCGTCCACCAGCCCTTGCAGCTCGGAAATTATCCCATCATGCTCTGGTTTATTTCGAACCAATATGACACTATAAACACAACATTACCACCGACGTGGCACACCGAAGCCTGCCTTATTCATCCATAGAGGCACCGGAATCCTCCCAATGTAGGATCATGAGACTCTACCCGAACAGCGCGAAATCCAAGAACCTTCCCGACATAATGAGCAGAAGCATGTTCTTCCCGGGCCCAGTCCTCGTTAATAGCTTTATCTCCGATATATTGTTCTTTGCCGGCACTTTATAAACACATCTGGTCCGGCCGTTCGTACGATCGTGCGCTCTGACCTCTTTCGTGATGTCGCTCGTTTCGTTCGCGGCCTTGGGTCTATGGGCCTCGTACGCAGCTGTTGGCGTAAATGCTGTTCCCACTGGCTTCCCGGTCTCTGGAAATGGACTGTGGTACTCTGAACCTGCCTTGAACTGGTCAACGCAATACTTGCCAATTGGGAACGGGTATCTCGGTGGTATGTTCTAAAATTAAGCCCTGGTATATCTGTATTATTAAGGGATTTTTGGTGGACCATAGCAATGATAAACGGCAATCCCGTGAACGATCGCCTGCAGTTGAATATTGAGTCGCTGTGGTCCGGGGGGGCATTCCAAGATCCCGTAGGTATCTTACTAGTCACTGGATAATTTATCTTACATGCGATTTTAGGCGTACAATGGCGGAAATCATGCAGCTTCGGAGGCTGGCTATCTTGCAACGCAGCTCGCAAGGATTAGGCAAACTATTTTTACATCGTCGAACGGAACGATTCCAGGTGTGTGACCTGCGAGACACAACAGAGCGAAAATTGATGAGATTTTCCTTATTTGCTTAGATGTCAGGCCTCTACCAAGTGATGCTGGAGCCTATGGTACGCGAATTATTATGACTTATCTCCCGATGATATTTATGGATTCTGTTTAGGATCGTATTCGGGAGCTGGCTACCTCAACGTAAATCGCACTGCATCGGGGAAAATAACCAACTATGCTCGCTGGCTTGATATGGACACTGCGGTGTTGAAGACCACATGGGCAGAACCCAGTAGTTCATTTAACCGGCAAGTTTGAGTTTTGTCATTGGCCGCACGAGTATCTAACCTTGGCTTTGCGGCTTAGCTCGTATTTCTGCTCGAACCCTTCTCGGGCTTGCACTGTCCACACAGTCGCATCGACCCCTGGAGCCCTCTCTGCGACATTCTCCTTCTCCTACTTGGATGGGATGCCTACGCCCAACGTTACCTGTTTCGACAGCTCCACGCTCCAACTTCGCGGATATGCAGCCTCCCCCGGAATGGTATACGAGATCTTGGCAAAAATCCAGCAATCAGGGCCTACGAATAGGGCCGCCGGTTGTGTTGTTGATTCCACTTCCAAAGGCGCTCTTCTGTTCGCCCAGAATGCTACTGAGGCGTGGGTCTCGTGGGTTGGCGGGACGGAGTACTCAATGGAGACTGGCAATGCTGCGAGTGGATATTCGTTCAAAGGCCCAGACCCCCATGCCGGGCTGGTGAGTCTTATCACCAACGCGAGCAAGCAACCCGTGGCTACTGCACTAGCGACCCATATCGCGGACTACCGGACCGCGTCCGGCGGGTTCTCTCTTAGCCTGGGGCAAAAGACTGACCTTGTCAAGACGACTGCGGAGTTATACAGTGAATACAAGACTGATGTTGGAAATCCGTGAGTAAGAGTACAATTTTGTTGAATTTAGCGCTAATGGACGTTCAGGTATCTCGAGTGGTTGATGTTCAACTATGGCCGGTATATGTTGATCGGAAGTACGCGAAGCTACCTCCCTGCCAACTTGCAGGGTAAATGGGCACGCGATGCTGGCGCGCCTTGGAGTGGAGGTCAGTCTCATCTTCCATTTGAGATTTGCACGATTAACTAAACTTCGCCTAGATTACCGTGGGTCTACATGTTTTATTGAGAGCGTGATAATAACGAACTCAAACAGATGCCAACATCAATGTGCAAATGAACTACTGGGTTGCCGAGATGACCAACCTGAAGGTCACATCCTCCCTTTGGGATTACATGGCTGTAAGTACTTGTCATTTTTAAACTCGTGTCAGTGACTGAAGACCGTCCAAACAGAAAACCTGGGCACCCCGAGGCGCAGAAACTGCGAAGATTTTGTATAACCAGACTAGAGGATGGGTCGTACATAACGAGGTGAGCCAGTCGAATTTTGTGAGTAAATTACAGCGTGCCTAACCACAAGTATTAGATGAACGTACGTAGACCATAGATCTTCGTCTAAGAGGATATTCAACTCATTAGACTATCCGTAGATTTTCGGGCACTCGGGTATGAAAGCCTATGAACCATACAACAGCGCAGAATGGGCAGATTACCCTGAGTCTGCTGCGTGGATGGTACGTGGATCTCCTAAAATGTGAATTATTTCCTAACTAGAGGTCCAATAGATGATACACGTTTATGACCACTTCGACTACACCAACGACGTAGTCTGGTGGAGAGCGCAGGGCTGGCCGCTCCTCAAGGCAGTTGCTTCATTCTGGCTAGATCACCTAATCGAAGATCGTTACTTCAAGGATGGCACTCTCATCACAGCTCCGTGCAACTCGCCCGAGCAAGCGATCGTCACATTGGGTTAGTGTCTCCTTTTGATTATACCGCATATATGCTCATTTTACTGCGCCATAGGCTGTGCTCACTCCCAGCAACTCGTATGGCAATTATTCGAAGCGGTCGAAAAAGGTTTCAGTGCCTCAGGAGACACTGACCAGTCATTTTTGCAAGGTGGGTACACCTCGATCAGCGTGTCTCGCACTTTGTTTACCAGGGTCTTGCCATAATATACAGCGGTTCAGTCCAAAAAGCTCCGACTCGACAAGGGTGTGAAGATTGGTTCATTCGGTCAACTGCAAGGCAAGTACCAGAGCTTGAGGCTTAGCTGTTGCTATCCTAACCACCTTTTGTTGCTGCTCAGAGTGGAAAGTGGAATTCGATAGCCCCACAAATCTGCATCGTCACCTTTCGCACTTGATTGGGTTGTACCCCGGATACGTACTCGCCAACTTCAAGCCCCCAACCGGCCAGAATCAAGGCATTCCAAACTTGACTCGCGCCCAGGTCTTGAAAGCAAGCGAGATTTCCTTGATATCCCGAGGCAATGGGACTGGTCCGGACGGAGACGCGGGTAAGGAAATATTGTTTGTTACTGTGCAATATCTAAGCTATCCGTCGCCTAGGTTGGGAGAAAGTCTGGCGGGCTGCATGCTGGGCTCAGCTTCAAAATCCCACTCGTTTCTATCATCAGCTTACAGTAAGTGACCAGTGGCTTGAAAACGCAAACTATCTGACTCGATTGTTTAGTACGCCATTGAACGTAACTTTGCGAGCAACCTTTGGAGTTTGTATAACCCTTTCGCAGACGATCCTATCTTCCAGATCGACGCAAACTTAGGATACCCAGCTGCGGTCCTCGTAAGTAGCGCTTATTTTCGTCCAGTGTGTTGAACCGTCTCACCAACGTATTTGATAGAACGCCTTGCTACAAGCTCCTGACACCTCATCGCTGTCAGACGCTCTCCCCATCACCATCCTCCCCGCACTCCCTACGGCTTGGAGCACTGGGTCAATCACCGGAGCACGAATCCGTGGTGGAATGACCCTCGACTTGGCTTGGGTGAATGGTAAACCCACCCGTGCGAGTATCAGGGTGGATGCGGTGGTGCGATACGCACGTCAAGTCCAGGTATTATACAATGGCAAGCTCGTGACTGCTTTCTCTGCAACTGGAGGGTCGAAACGCGATATCGCCTTCTGATTGTTTTCTATGTTGAGCAAAAAAAATCAATGTTTATGAACCATCACTCACACGGTGCGATTGCGCAGAGGGCAACCTGCAAAGATATATTAGTAGACAAGTACTTGTGGGCCTGTCAAGACTGAAAATTCGACAAAAAGAACTGGAATAAGGCTGGATGAACGAGAAGGGCGACAGGTTTGACGTTTGTTTGCAGCTCGGTGCATACAGCCCACTCCAGGGTCTAACGGATCCCGATGAGGTCGTAATATGGCGTTTGAAGTTATGATTAGGAGGAACTGTTGGCATAGGTGAGCTGGTATTTACCACTTTGAAGGTTCTGTATAGTCACTCCTCGGAGTTACGACTGGCTTCCAAACACCATCCAGTTTTTGCCCGCGAGCCGCTCATGCTTCAGGTAAACCAGACATCGAAGAGGTACGCAACTTCCCACTGTTGTTCGTTGCCTCCCACCCCTCTGCCCAATAACCTATGGCCAGTACACACTCATCTTTGCCGCCACAGTTGCCGATCCCACCTGGTATAAAGGATATTACCAAGTTCGTGCGTGTTAATCGAGTGTCCAACTCTCAGTATGAGACCGCTGGGTTTGGAGGTTCTGCAGATGTTTTCCGGTATGTATAATCAGCCTGAACTCACTCCCGAAATTAATGGCTTTTCGGTTTCCTAGCGGAACGTACCGGCCCAAAAATAGCGGCACGATTCAAGTATGCTCGCATAGCAGTAACAAACACGGCCTTTATGACAACCCCTTTCCCATAGGTTGCAATCAAATGCATAAGAGCGAGTGAGTTCGATGGAAGAGATCCCGAATACGAAGAGAAGATAAAAAAGGTGGGGCTATGTTCTGACAACGTTTTCTATGTAGTTCACCACTAAAAATATACTGGGCTGCAGAAACTTGCTCGCGAGCTTGAAATCTGGCGTACCCTCAGCGCTGGAAATAACATTGTACAATTGCTAGGTACGATGACAGGAATTGGACCTATGCCAGCTCTTGTATGTCAACTATGTACTTGGAACTTGCAACATGTAAGTAGCTTACTTTTGTAAGGGTATGCTGTCCTCGTAACTACGTTTGACAGTACTTAGAAAGGACAACACCTCCGCCAAAACACATACAAATCGTAAGTCAGACAATGGCTCGAGCAGCACTCTGGGACCTGCCTCATGTCTCAAGCCCAAACTAGATGACCGACACGCTAAAAGGGCTCAGCTATATGCATGAACTAAAACCAAGTCCAGTGGCTCATGGTGATATCAAGTCGGTGAGCAAGTCAGCATTGGTCCGTTTTCGTACACTAAACCTCAAAACAGGAAAACATTCTAGTAACCGCTGACGAGCAAGCATTAATATGCGACTTTGGCCGGTCAAGGCTTCCACAAGAGCAGCCACGCGTGCTATCAGGATCCTCGCCGTTCGGTGCAACTCCACGGTATATGAGCCCGGAATTGTTCGAATCAGGGGTAGTTGGTCCAACATCTGCGTCAGACATGTGGGCATATGGCTGTGTTGCACTCGAGGTAGGCCCCCCGCTAATTTACCTCCTATAATGCCCTGAGCGACCAACCCCGCTCACGCCTGGATCATATCACTTACGCTTTGCCACCCGTAGATACTATGCCGCATACTACCTTACCAAGATATAACGCAAGACTTCGAGATCATCCAACTGATTAAACAAGGCCGACCTCCCAGCGACCGCCCCCGTGGCGCACGTGCAAGCCTCGTCAGCGACGCCCTCTGGGCTACCCTCTCATCCTGTTGGCGCGAACAAAGTTGGAGGCCCACATCGCGAATGTTTTTAGAACGGCTCACGCAGATGTTAAGGAATGGGGAGGTATCAGCGTCGCCGATCCTCATGGAGATGTTTCCACTTGCCCCGGATGGACCGTTATTGCCTTGGCCCGATGAGCTACTTGATTTAAATGGGTCGATCCAGATTGAACAAGAGAACGGGATGATATCCAGTAGTATAAGATCAAGTGTTTGGGTGTACGTACTCTTGCTGGAAGACCCTCGCTTTCGTCTAAAGCTGCCTTGTATAGGGGTACGTTGGGCAAGGGTCATCGAAGGACAAACGAGTCGACCGTGGTGATCAAGGTGCCACGCTTGAACGCTAGCTCGGAGAACTCGGAACTTCATAATTACCTACAACATGTGAGTCCCAACACCAGATAACTCTGGATTAGTCAACTTAGAACCGTTATTCCACAGGTGGTTCGAAAAACAGTAAAACACCGATACGGAGTCAGGCATCAAAATGTCATCGACCTTCTGGGCATTGACTCTACTTTCTCTCCTCATGCCGGGCTTGTCCTCGAATATTGTGCTCGTGGAAACCTCATTGCAGTAAGTAGTTTGTCCAAGACGGGTTTCACTCGTTATCTAAATCTCAAGCAATTCCAGTTCTGTAAAAAGAACCGGATTGATATCAACAAAACAAACCGGCCGTCTTCTCCTCTGGCAAACGCATATAGTCTGGTTGGTATCTCAAATTAGCGAGAGCGTGATAAAACTAATGCCTATTTATCACTTAGATTTGCGATATTCTCGAAGCCCTGCAGTATTTGCACAACTTTCCGATCCCAATCACGCAGGGCGACCTCACGCCAGTAAGGGCCACCTTCTCACGTTTGTCCTCTCCTAGCTTATTCAAATCCTTCATAGGACAATATCCTAGTTAGTGCAAGTGGTATAGCAAAAATCGGGCTATTCAGCTTTGGACGAATGATTTCGGCGATTCCAGCTGCAGCGACGGTGACCTCGTCCGCCGGACCTCTTCTACCATTTCGCTGGATGAGCCCAGAGCTCCTCACGAGCAACTCCAACCCTACACCGGAGTCTGACATGTGGTCTATGGGTTGTGTGGGCTTTTGGGTAAGCCTCCCGAGGAAAATTATCTCCTTCACACCCTCAGTACCCGACTCTGCCAGCTCCTTACAGGTTTGCGTCCCTACGCCGGCCACCTCCGAGACGATTTCGCAGGCGTCGAAAGTGTCCGAGGCCACCCGCCCGGCATGATCGAACGCATAGACCGCGCCAACACCCTCGGAGACCGTATGATCGTCTCGCGCGAATCTAGCTGGATTACGAACGGCATCTGGGGCCAAGTGAGTAAATGCTGGACGGTGGATCCGCTACAGCGACCGAGCGCGAGGGTGTTTTTGCGGTTTATGAAAAGTTTGGAGGGGAGGGTGGTTAGTTGGATGCCGGTGGGTGTGAAGGATTTGGCGGGGAAGGTGCAGAGGGGGGATCCGGTTGTGGATCAGCTTTGGATGTATCGGACTGTTTGGAAGTGAGTGGGCGTGGGTTCGTTTGGGGAGCTACTGAGTTTGAGAGTTGTAGGCAATATGAATCTGGACGGTTGAGGTTCAAGGAGCATATAGTTCATATGGTTTTAGTCAAGTAATACTTCTGTTTTTCCACTGCCTGGGCGTGACTTACTATTGGTACCAGGACGACTCACACGCCGAACTGGTATTCAAAAACAGCGCCCGTATGAGGAACTCCTTTTTTTAGACTCGATTTTACACAGATTTATGGATTCCCCATTTATACCAGGTCGCTGTCAAGCAAGCCTTTTCTTACGCCACGTCTCTCAGGACGCTGGACGAAAAGCCTTTCATCGCAGTATGTGTGATTCATCGCCTCGCCCCTACGCCGAATAACATATTTCCTAGAGCATTCGCCACGAAATCACCATTTCAGCCCAGCTCAACCACCCAAATATATGCAAATTCATCGGCATAGATTCGAGCTTCGAGAAAGTCCCGTCCCTAATCTTCGAATACTGCTCTGACGTGAACTTGGGCCAGGTGAGTTGCATCAGCGTTCAGGTTCTCTCATAGCTGAATATATTTGCAGTATTTGTTCAAGAATGAACCCACTTTCCAACAGAGCGCCACCATTGTGAGTGATTGTGCCGGTTTCAGTTTACGTCTTTCATCTTATCATTGCCTTAGATAAAAGACGTAGCGACTGCATTGGTCTATCTTCACGAGCATCCGAATGGCACAATAGCACATGGAAACATCTGTGATGTATGGTATCAATCCCCTCCCTAACGAACACACTGACCTTTAGTCGAACACAGGCGGATATCTTTATAACTGACGATGGCCAAGCTAAACTGAACAATTTTACATGCTCATTTCAGTACATCATGCATGAATCCAAGAAAATGACACCCCTGTCCTCGATCACCTCTACTCGGCAGGGCGCGGCCCCTTGGAGAAGTCCGGAATACTACAAGGATTTAGACGAGAACCATGTACCGTTGCCGACCGTAGCTTCGGATATATGGGCCTTTGCGTGCGTAGTCGTGAGCGTGAGTGCTGAAGCATTCTTAAATATCGCCTTTTGATATGTATTCTGCTCCCATAGGCCTTTACGAAACAAGCAGCGTTTTTCTCATTCGACGAGGCGGTCATTATTGCAGAGCTCAATGCAGGAATGGCTCCTTATTCACCCGAGCAACTATCAAAATTAGACCATCGCGTTTTACCTCTAGTCCATAATATGCTTGCGTTGGACCCAGATGCTCGTCCAATTGCAAGAGATGTATTAAGGCACTTCTCACAACTTTTGAATTAATTGTCGTTAATAAATGAATTTATTCAAACTCGCTTTCTGCTCCATAGCAATCCGGTGTCGGGCAGGGTGCCGTGGTACAGCCCCCTCCACGCCGTGGCTATCCAATCACAGCGCGGTTCCACCCGACCACGCGTAGCAAAAACCCCATCTTCCCCATTACGTTATCCGCATTACGTGACCCCGCCTCTTTTCTGAATCTCTCCTCCATCTTCATCCATCCTCCCACTATGGACGCCGAGCGAGGGCTCTTCCTTCCCCACCCTGCCCAGACATCCAAACCTAACCCCTTGGCGTTCGTCCTCAACACAGCTCGACGCAACACGCGCGTCGTACTCATCGCAGGACTCGCATCTACGCTCTTTCTTTCCTCGTTGTTATACACGTCGGACGTCCCTCGCGCGGCGTTAAAACTTGTTTCGGATGGGCTTTCGTATGGGAAGGGTGGAGGGAGGAATGGGTGGCCTACGGAGTGTTCGCCTGATGACTGGTCCGATGGGGAGTGGGTGCGGAAACCGCCGACCGAGTATCCGCTCGAACATTATCTCTCGCTTTATCCGTATAACGCCTCAGATCCTGTTCAGCCGAAGTTCACTTCGTCTCCGGACGTAGCGCGGCACCCGTTTGCGCCTCTTGGGTTTTCAGGGTGCGCGTCGAGCAGGGAGAGACAATGGCATCTTGGTATGCTAGACGACGGTACGCCCGACAATAATCATCCGGAGTTATGGGGATACGTCGTGCGAGGGGCGAGTTATGATTGGGTACCGAAGAACCCGGTGTGCAGGAGATACAACGAGCGGGTGGGGAAGGAGCAGTTTGTGCGTTCCCTTGTGGAGCGGGGCGGTTGGTTTTTAGTTGGCGGTGAGTCCTAGCGATTATGTTTTGACGTTTAAGATGCTGATGAGTTTGGTAGACTCCGTAACTGAGCAGCAGTTCTTCTCGATGTCGTGTATGCTCTATCCTCACGTCGTTGCTACGCCCGACTACGCCCCAATCGGAGGCTACGGCCCTCGTGACTGGCCTCAACACCTTTACCGTACGCATTCTTTCCTCTACACTTTTACACTAAATTAACCCACAACCACCCCAGTCAACCCCGATTCCCCACTCGTCAAACAACTCAAACCCCCAACCGGATTCGACATCAAACACACCCCTCTCGTCACCTTCCGCCGTGTCGACCTCCTCTTCTCCAAGACCGAACTCGACGATATCCATACATCCATGCACGTCTCTACCCTCGCTGCGCCCAACTCTACAGTCCCTTCCACTCTCTTCGGCCCAACTGCCTCGGAATCATACAACCTCTCCCCAGACGAATACCTCTCCATCTTTACAGCTCCACTTCCAGAGGCGAACTACCGCGTTTTACTCTTGAGCACGGCCGGACATTGGACGACTGGTTCCCTACCAGGCGCACGAGACCCAGACGACGTTCAAGCCGAGCCAACGAACCCAGCCGTATACAAAGTATTCAACGAAGCCGTTAAACTCTGGACTTCGAAGGTTACAACTGCGCTTCTCGATTCGCGGCTCGCCGGTAGTGCATCCCAAGGAGGCGTCAAAAGTCAGGACCGACAGGTGTTGATCAGAGCTTATTTGCCTGGGCATGAATATGATTGTCATAAGGAGGAGGGACCGTTGAAGGAGGTTAGGCCGTTTTCGAGGGATTATTATAATTGGAGTTGGGTTGGGAGGATGAATGAGGCTTTTAGGGTGAGTTATTTGTTTTCGCTTGGGGTTGGATGAGGGAGACGGTGTTGATTGGGTGTGGTTTTGTAGGATGCGATTCGGGCGGCTAGGAGTCCTCAGATTCGGTACTTGAATGTCGACCGTATTGCTCTCTTACGACCGGACGCTGTAAGTCCCACATTCCTCCATCTAAGAGCGTTGTGTACTGACCTGGAGCTCGTGTGACCTTTAGCACGCGCTATCAGACTGTTTGCACATCCAAATCGGAGCTGGGATCTTCGAAGGATGGGCGACCTACGTCTGGCACTTCACGGAAGACCTTCGACGGATCTCCTTTTAAAAACACTTGCCGCCGTGGTACTTTTTCTGCTTTTATTTAGCAGGACTCTTTAGACGTGATCTTGCGCTGGGACATTAGGTCGTTGACCTCTAGCGCTGGTACACTGGATTGGATATTTTGGACACGCTTACTTGCACTCTAGATGCTTTCTTGTTCTCGTTTCGTTCTCGACAGGATATATCTTAGTACTTTGTATAGCACACATAATATTACCTTCTTTGGCTGCGCGCCAATCGAGAACTCGATGATCAACATTCACCCGAACCTTGCTCGTCTAATACTATAACCGAGTTCACCGACTTGCGAGTCTAATGAGTGAGTCGATCGTTCGATCTATGACGAGCGACCGGTAAACTATCCTCGACAAAACGTTCATCCCCCGGCTCGGCCTCGGTCTCGAGCCGCGCGTAAAATCATTCAGCCTACCAAACCCAACCCCAAGATTGGCTGAATGTACGCCCGAGATGCGGGGATTACGCTACCTACAACCGAGCCGAACGACATCTCGACATGTAAGGTTAAATATCTTTAGACGGATGAATAAGGTTGAGGCTCAGGCGAGACAGGTGTTTGTTTGCGTGACAAGCGTGTTAATTTCTTGTGTGCAGGCGGGCGGATACAAGTAGATGATACAGTGAACAAAACATTATCAAGTACTCGTAGAAGTAGACATTGGAGAGAAGAAAAGCATAGGAGACAGAAAAGGAAATAATGTCCAAGTTGGCGTAACGTAGATCAAGCCCCAAGAATATAAGCGTGAAGAATTAGAATAGGCGTGGTATGGGTGGGAGTTTAGCAGCAGAGGGGAATCGGGATGATCCAACACCTTCCTCCATTCTAAATAGACAGCCCAGTCAGCGGATTGATCAACATCGAGAAGAGACGATGGGGAGACTCACGGGAAGAGGGATGCATCCACCACGCAAGCGCTCAGCAGGTTCCTCTGCCTTTGGAGGTGCCATAACCATATCGCGTTGGCCCGTAGGCTGAGATGAAGTGATGTAAGGATAATACGGCCTAGGCTGGTCCCCTCCCCGAGTAGGTTGGTAGGACGCGACGGGCGCAGTCAAGCCATAAGATTCACGTTGAGGTGCCATTATTAGGTAGAGTGTGTTCGTGAACGCGGGCGTTAAAGCGAGGTTGAGATTGAGGTTGGGAGTGAGAATGAGAGACTAGGCGCCCCCAGCCCCCGTTTATAACGAGTTGGGAATAATTGGGGGCGGTGGTACGAGAACGCTGCGGAGTGGCAAGTGACGTCGCGTGCCCGTCATTTCAAACGCAATAAGGGTGCGTGTGGATCCAGGGTCCCAGTGGCTAATGCTTGCTGAGTAATAGGGGCCGTATTGGGGCCATAAGGAGCGGGCTTGGGCGTACTCTCTCGCCCACTACCACCTTCATCAACATCACAACCAACTCCAAACTACAGTACTTCACTCAATAATGCCTCCTCCAGAGTTCGCTGTTCGCCTTCAGCACGGGATCACCGGTCAGTCCGAGCCCGACCCGCAGTCCCGCGGGGTACAGCCTGCATCGCCCGATAGGTGACACTGACAACCTACGATGGACAGGCGGGTTCGCGCCCCCCACGCCCTCGGCGATCCATAACCTCGTGCGCTCATCCGATGCGCCGGATAAGATCGTTATTCAGAGTATGGTCCGTCCGGAAGGGACTCCAGAGTTGAGCGCTCTAGGCGATAAACAGATCCCGGTACGCCCCGCCTCCAGACTATGGGGGTTTGTTCCCCGGATAATCGTGCATGATCACTAATGAGTTGTTTTATGGTCAATAGGTCGATGACCATGCTCCGCTCGTGAGGGAGCTGCACTCGATCTTGAGGGACTTGCCGACCGAGTCCCCGCCCGGCAGTGAAGACATCTACGGTCTCGACACGGGGATCGCATGGGGTTCTGAAGATCTCGAGTGGGCGGTTCGTTATGTTCACTTCGTCTAGTTTCTTTTACTAACGCTTATCATCGCAGAATGGTGGCCCATCGGGATGCGGAGGCGGGTCATCGGAGGTCCAGGCTACGCCTGAACAGAAGGCCAAGTTCAAGCGTGCAGTCGATATCGTCACTCAACTCACCAAGGCCTAAGACTCTCGGTCCAGCAACATTGTGAACACAGAATCAGCCCGTTCATCCATCTCTGTATTAATCGTCTCTTAATCAAATGACTGAAATATCTCAGAAGCGTCACAACGCTGCTCATGCGTGCACTGGCCTGGATGGGCTCGAGCGATCTAGATCCACCGGTAACCTACCCTCGTGAACAACGTTCACCCGCCCCGGCGCCCATCAGCCCGATCTTTGTTTAAGATGCCTCGCTTATACTCTTAACCTCGACCAGCCTCGCTAGATGACCGATCTCACGCTTGATGCCAAGCCTTAACCGATGTTGCTAAATATATATATATACTCGAGACAGAACGAGGACAAATGTGTTTGTCGTTGTCTTGTCCGGATCAAGATGAGTGTCTAGGTCACTCAATATCGCATAAGTTATCTTCTATCCAGAATGTTCTTAGCCTTGGATGAGCAGAGTAGTACGAATTATCGCTTAACTAGACTCAAGCTTGTTTTATGAAATACAGGAGTAAAGGGTAGTAGAATAGGGGTTGTAAATAATAAAATAAAATCATTAGTGAGAAGTTGCTTGTTCTAGTTAGCGTTGGTCCAGATGTTTCTTTTGTTTCGTTGGATTACGCTTATTCGTAAGGAGAGGTAGGCGACGAGGCAAAACTAGGAAACAGTTCACAACCAACGGCTCGTAGCCACCATGATCGACACGTGACTGGCCACGCTGTTTCTGCTCAATAATTGGTGGATGTCAGTAAATTTTTCTTGCTTTTCAACCTTCCTACTTGTATGCTAAGTATGTTCCGTATATCTTCGGTAATATTTGTGAACATCGAACACTCCCAGCACCTTCGATCATTAAAACAGCATACGAAGCGAGGGTTACCCAAACGTCCCTGCGATTCTAGCCTATAGTGTTTAGACCGGTCTATGGCATCACATCCTATCAAATAAGTCCCCGAGTTCTTACACTAAGAGCCGACTGCTCCCACCCTCAACAGACCTACTTCTATTCCCTGAACCATTACTACGAGAGATGCACTAATCAAGCCGGAACAACCCGCCAAGTCTAGCCCGTGCGGATATTGCACCAGGACCGGGCTATTTACCAGTCAAATATGCCGAGACAACCCGAGGGTCAAACTGACCAGTCCCGCATCTCCAATTTACACGCCTGCCAGGTTGAACATCTTTCACTTGGCATTACCAACAAGAAGTGGGGTGTATTATTGGAAGAAGACTAGACGGGAGGAAGTGCCAAGACTCAATACTTAATTGACTTGGCGTTGAGACCTTGTTTTCCGGATGTGTCTACATATGTCTCGCTCGGAAGGATCTGACTATATTACCCGGGTGAGGCATATTCTGTGTAGAAGTTCCCTGTAAATGCGAGAATATGAGTATAATTAAACCTCCATTAGCTCTAGTATCACTTTTTGTGCCGTGAAGATCAAGAAGATATACGTAGGGATGTTTGAGATGAAGGGATAAGGGGATGGAATGGGAGGCTGAAATGCTATGCCGAGGGATGTACGACCTCTCGCAGTCTAGCTAACAGTTGTATAGCTTCTAATACACATCATCGGTGCATTATTACGAGATCTTGGACACTAAACCCGCCGCTCAGAGACATTACTAGCTGAGAAATCTCAGAGCGACTCTTCTTTATTGTATCACGTGACATACCTCCTCGTTGCTCAGCATGTCTGACATCCTTGTTTTCGACTTGTCAGTCACGGTGTGATCTCTTGTTTAATAGAAGCTCGAGCCTAGTTATTATTTTATATTCTACTTTACATGTTCGCGGCCCGCTCTCATAGCCTACCGGCCCGCGCCCTCCATTGCCACTGTCCTGTTTCAGCACGATCCCATAAGCCTCTTGATACCCCTGTATGCTGGCACCTATGTGTCTTCCTCAACGATAGCATTTTCCGGTTTTATCTAGGTTCACTAAATGTACCGCTAATTCTACCATAACCCACGAGCCCTGTGCGCAAGGGAAAGGGGCTAATGCGATTGACGCATGCTCTCCAGGGTACATTCTTCCAACATGATAGAACCGGCATTTCTTCCATTAATCTAATATTCTAATCTAGCTGAAACTGAAGCCCACGATTCATCACCGTAACCTCGGCGCTCTTCGACCCTTCGTATGCCCTAGGAGAGATCACGCAACGTGCTCCTTTTCGTGCGTCGAGCAACCCTCACCCATCATCCGTGAAACCTATCAACACAGTCTAATCTATTTCTACAACATCCTCGGAGATCTCTCCAAGAAAACGTGTCAATATCTCCGGGTCGTATCGAATATTAGTGCACGCATACATCCCCTGGACGCGAACTTAGATCGTATTCGAAATCAAGAATCTTATTAGCATCCGCCTTTAACTATGGGATAAGCCTTGTTTAGTCGACACCGGAGAAGAGTAACCGGAGAGGTTAGTAGTACTGCTCGGACCCGTGAGCGCTATAGCTCCCAGTCGGAGGAAGGCTAACCGGAGCGAAAAGGTATCACCCGATACAGGGCGTGGTTTTTTGCGATGTCGGGTTGGGCCAGATCCTGCGCGCTCAGACGGTCTATCCTTAGGGTTGTTTCAACACGATGCCCGTCCAAAGACCTCCTGATACATTTGGTACCTATTGCCCTCGTTGAGCGAAGTTTCTAACTGTCTTTAGGTACCCCTAATTCTGTACCTATTGGTGAGCCTCGTGCGTGAGGAAAGGGGAATAATCTTAGCGACGCATGTTCTCCGGGTGCATTCCTCCCACATAGTAGGTTCAGCATATCTCCCACCAATATAACATGCTAAATGAGCTGGAGGTAAAGCCTAAGTTTATCGCCCAACCCCATCGCTCCCAGATTCTTTGTAAGCTCTAGGAGTGATCGCACAACGTGCCTATCTTCATGCATCGAGCGACCCTCGACAAAGTCTATTAGTGTTCAGCCAAATCTATATCTACAACCTCTCTTGTAGGTTCGTTGAAGGGATCGTGCTCGTGTTTACGGGCCGTATCGAACCAGCGTGCGCATACATCCTTCGAGTGAATCACCTCCAGAATCAGCGATGTATCTAGCATCCGTCTTCGATCACGAGATAAGCTTTGTTCAGTCTTCCACGCAAATATCGGGCAACTGCTACCGGAGGTATCAAGATTCTCCTCGGACTCACGAGCGCTTTGGGGGTAAGCCGGAGGAAGGCCAACCGGAGCGAAAAAGATGCCACCAGTACAGAGCGTGGTTTTTGTGATGGAAGGGTTGACAGATATACTGTATTCCGAGTACTTGTGCTTTTTGCTAACTGCGCAATGATATTCGGCATGGTACAAAGGTGTTCGATAGGCGCTTCGTCTGAAAATGGACGAAAGCCAGATAGAATTCTTGCGGTGAACGTTCTAGTGGTATGCGAATTGGAAGGCACTCCCATAACTAGTTAGTCGCACACATACATCGCATTCAACTTTCTGGGTCTCTTTTGTATCTCGGTAGTCTTTCTGTGTATAGTTACTGTCCCACGGCGGTCCACTCAACGCTCGGCTGGCTCCGCCAGAACAGCCGTGCGAGTTATTACGTTGTGCAACCATACCTTATACACCTATTTTGACTCTCCAGATCCCACACGGAGTAAATCTGAAAAGAATATCAGGCCGGAACGACCCAGTAGCTTGGCGGCTATTTATACGGCATGTTCTCACACCAATACTCCTTTTAGGAACTTTCGAACCGCATATACGGGTTGTTTTACTGATGACTAGATAGAAAACGACCTGTGTCTTCTCACATCTTCAGTTCTTACATACCGAAGGTGGAGGTCGGCCCGTGGGCACACTTATCACTAAATCGGGACTTAACGTGCTGATATCGAAGGACCCAGACACCTCACACGCCCCCCAAGGCGAGCTCGTAACGCATCAAAGAAGGTACGAAGGCACAAAAAGGTTACTCCCCCAGATTCGCGCAGCACTCACTCACTAAACGTCTTCCACTTCAAGGATCTCGGCTTCCACCTCCACCTTTTTTTTCACCCGTTTGTCCTGTCTCGCAGATTGCCAGATGGGTCTAGACGAGACCGGTGCTCGTTCTCCGGTGATGCTGGCGTGAGTGTTGAATAGCTACGGATATACCTCGCGGTACAGCCTGTCGCTGGTGGGCTGGGCTGAGAAAAAGTGCCCCTATCACATTCATCGAAGAGGGACAATCCCTCAAAAGACTGAATTGATGTCGAGCATTCACATGCGTTCAAGTGAGCTTGCTGATTGACGCGCTGAACTCTCAACTCATCGTAAGTTTCGCTTGCATTACGGCCGCCAGAACCCTTGAGTTTAAGACGGCGCTCAAATGTTACTCGCGAGACTGCAAGAACACGCCAAAGCCTAAGGTTGTTTCTATCAGTTATTGTAAGCAACGCCTTCAGTGTGTGTTTGGCGTGCCTGCCCCGTTATCCACAGGACAGGGCAGATCGATCGACGTGGCACGCGGGGGATCAGCTGGTACCTTTGCAATCCTTTGTCCTTCGACGGCCGCACAAGCACCGGCGTTGCGACCAGACGGGGACTCTCGACGTACTCATTACGATACCATGCACCCTCAATCGTGGCACCATCTCGTAGTTTGCCGGACAATAGGAGACAAGGCTCGACGCGAACCATGTGCACGACGCACATGTCGAGTCTTTTGGTGGCTGCCACGCTGCGCAGCTAGCTTGTTTCGTCTGCTCAGCTAGACAGCATAGTCCGCCCTAGTCTATTTTGCCGCGTGGTCGTCCATAGAATGAACCCTCAAACCACGGCCCGAGCTGTCTGGAACCGCCGGCTCCTGCTGGCGTAGCGGAGTCGCCGGTTCGGGAATAGAGGGAATATTAATGAGTGGCGCACATAAGCATTGATGGATAGAGCTTGGATCCACCGGATCATATCCGACCCTCCATATCAGGACCACAATCAAGTGGCTCACGCAGATCCCTTCAATAGGATATCAGAGTTCACTCGAGTTTATATGCTGTCATCCTCTTGACGTCGTCTGCAGGGTCATCACCGACTCGTACGCACTTCTCGTTCTGCTGACGAACCGCTCGTCTCCACACTCTTGCGCGTCGAAACGCAAAGCGCAAGTGGAGAGAAAAAAAAAAGCACCGCCCGATTTCAGATTTTTTCAGATCCCCAACCGAACCCCAACGAACAAACAAGCCGTTCTAGATAGAAACACGGCTGAAATGGTTTGGTCCACAGCCGAGCGATGAACACTTCGACATGGAGCGGAAATTCCGACCGCTCACACGTTTGAGGTTGTCCCCACCACGCCAGGATGGGTGGGTCACATTCCTAAGTGTCATCGGGACCCCAGGGGTTATTGCAAATGGGGAAGCAAACAGATCCCGAAATGATGAGGAGGTCTAGGACATCGACAAGCTGAGAATGAAAAGGGCGCAAACGCCTCGCCCGTAAATGAAGATCGAGCGGTTGATTACAATCTAGTCTATTGGGTCCACCAATAGAACGACTGCTGAAATGCCGCATCTATACGTTGACTGTTTATCAATGAAATGCGAAGGGACGCCGCCGATGAGGTCTTCTCCACCGACCACTTGAAATCAAGGTTCTCTAGTCCTATTTGGGGTAATATTACAAGTAATCAAGCGCATAGACGAAGAATACAGAGCGCGATCGCAAGAAAAAAGAGACCAAGCCGAGCAAAAGTGTTCGGATGATTAACAAAAACTGTAGCGTACTTCCAGCTGACGAAAAAAACTACAAGCAAGTATGCATGCGTACGTACGGATCTGAGACGAGGGGATGAGGATGAGTAGCATCAAACAGTCATAGGTACACTACAATCGATCCTAGAGTATACTCAAACAGAAAGAGAATAAAGAAACGGAACAAACGACCATCATACGGTGGCGCATCTCACTCAGCTCAGCCTCGAATAAACGGGATAGTTGGGCGAGATCCCGCCTTGACCGTCAGGGTTCTCATACACGCCCGCAGGGGCCTCCTGGAACATCGATTGCATGGCTACCCCGCTTGGGACGTGTCCCACAGGGGGCATCATCCCATACAGAGATCCGGCCATGTCGTTCCCGAACGCCGCAGGCTGGTAATCCTGCCAATACTCCCCGGCACTGCCCCCGTTGGGCCCAGAATTCGAAGCTCCACGGCCAGCGCTGGCGTCCACGCTGAATCGCGCAGCAGAGGTGGTCCAGCCCTGACCCTGTTGCTGTTGTTGCTGTTGCTGTTGCTGCTGTTGTTGCTGAATGTGGCCGCCGTCCCAACTTCCGGTAGGGTTCCCGCCAAAGTACTGCGAATCTGGAGGAGCATAGGAAGGGACTTCGCTACCCCAACGCGCGTACCCGGGGTCCTGGAACATCGACTCCACTGGTTGTTGCTGGGCGTAAGCACTTGGCGAGGGGAGCGCCACGTAGTTCGGGTTTGGAGGCTGGACGTGCCGCATCGTTCGAGGATTATGCATGAGCGCCGGTGCAGGAGAGTGAACAGGCCTCGAGTGAGCGTGTTGCTTCATCTGTGCGTCCGGATGAGCGCTCGGTCCCGCTGAATGAGGTCCGGATACGTGACGAACGGGACCAGCGGGGTGCGAACCAGGCGCGTGCCCGACCCCAGGCAACGACCCATCCCGCATATGCGCCATCCTCGCCCCACCCGCGATCGCCCGCCCATCGCGCAACGGCGCAAGCTGTACACCGCCATCGCGCATCATCGTCCGTATATCCGCCTCACTCCCGCTCCTCGCCAATTCCCCGTTCCTCATCATCTCCGCACCATTTCCGTTTCCTAAACGCAGGGCCCCTTCAGAGGCGATTCGGTCCCGCGAAGGAACGTCCTCCTCAGCTTCCTCCGTCGTCTTTCGTTTACTCCTCCACGGCGAATGACGTAGCGTCTCGAGATAATGCGCCTGGATGTTCATCTTGCTTTCGTTCAACAACTCGTGTGCGCGTCCGGCCGAGGGCCAAGTCATATTCATCGTCTCGAGCGCAGTCATGCACTGTTGCAGACCCATCTGAGCTTGAACGTCCTCGGGGTTCATCATCACTACCCAAAATTAATCAGCGACCATTCCATAAATTAAAAGAGCCTCGTGAACTCACAAAGCGTAACGTGCATAATACTCGCACTAAACACATAGTAACTCAAAAACGCCGGGCCGCGCTCAAGACTGAAATCCTGCCCATACGCGCTGACGATCCGCGTGATATGGTTCGCCGCGGACCTGCACAGACCAATAGCGCGAGTAGAAGCTGCGCTAGTAGACGAGTCCGAAGTGGTAGATCCCTCGGGGGAGGTATGTCTATGCGAAGGAAGAGGGGTAATTCGAATCCTGTAGAAATCAAATATTAGTTTTCTTTTCATTACGATGATAGAAAAGAGGGAAGACGTACGAAGGTCGATGCAACAACAACACACTACACCAATACATCATATGCAACGTCAACACATGCGGCGGCGGGACCTTGCCACTCCCCTCCAACACGCATCTCGACACATCGTATCTCAAATACACAGGCAAGTCCAATAACCACTTCTCCAGCTGCTCCTCTAACCTGACGCGTTCGGATGCACGAGACCCCGACGGCCGAATCGAATAGAGCGCTTCGACGATATGTGACAGAATCGCAGCTAAAACCTCAACATCAGCACTCCAGTCAAATAGAAAGAATGAAGGAGACTGGGTACGCACAAAGCTTAGAAGCAGCCGAAAAACACTCCAAGACCCGCCCAGGACTAGGCTCATACGAACCCGCCTTCTCACCCTTCTCCTCCCTCAACACATCCACCCACACCTCCCCATCTCCTTCTCCGACCTCTTGTCCGTAATCCGGCCACCGCGTATCATAGTCCCGCTCAAAGACAGCGAGCGGCCGGCCGATGTACGTGCTGACGTACTTGTCCATGACGACACATCCGAACCAGATGCACCGCCGGGTTTGTTTTTCGGCGGGCGTAAAGGTGTTTGCGCCTGCTGCTTGCCATTTGTCGATTGAGCGGTGGAGGCCGAGGTCTTGCGCCTGTGCGAGTTGAATGAGTGAGGGTTGAATGGGGAGGGTCGTGTGAGGAGTGGCCGTGGCCGAATTAGGATAGAATAGAATAAATAAGATCAGATCAGAAATGGTCGAAGCAAAAGAACTGTTGGGACGCACCATCCTTACGCTCATCCCAACATACAACCACGCCTGCGCCATCGCACCAATCCCAATCTCCCGATAACTCAACAACAACAACGCCTGGCACGTCGACGCCTTGGACGACGCATAGCTCCGATCTACACATCACACTACGTCAGACCAAGCACGCAGATCGGGAAACCGGAAATGCAGGGGGAAATAGAAAGCGGGACGTACTGAGTAGGACTTTGGCGGCTTCGAGGTAGCGGTCTCCGGCTGCCCACATCGTCCCTGCGCGAGATGGCTTGGCGGGACGGGCATCATATCGTGCTGCTACGGCGTAGATCGATAGTAAGAGGAGTGTTGGGATCCGAGTTGCAGGTGGAGCGTCTGGCTGGGCGCTACACACGAATGAATGAATGAACGATACCATATCAGCACGCCATCTCTCCAAAATGAACGGCGAGGACAATGGCGGAATGAAAAACCCCACCTAGCCTCCCAATCTCTCCAAAACGCCTCCTGATGCACAATCGGCAACACAGGATGCACATACGTAAAATATAAACGCAGCAAACGTTCTTGTTGTGCACGTCCGGGGAGAACGCCCTGTGCGTATTGTTCAGCTTCGTATTCTGTCCCGCCGATCCCTGGCCCGCCGTTGAGAATAGGGCTGTCGCGTTCGGGTTGGTTATGGTGAGAAGAGGTGTTGGAGGTGTCTTCGTCTGTGGTGTTTTCTTCTGCGACGGGTGGCCAGACTCGGCTGCTTGGGAATCGCCAGATGCCATCGTCGTCCATCCGGACTCGATCGGTGCGATAGGCAGGCGCTTGTGCTAATAGGTGAAGCCCAGACGCTTTGCCATGGTATCGCAGCTGGTGGTGCTCGTTCAGAGAAAGTTGGCCAAGCGCGTCCGTGAGCGCATCTGGTTCTTCTTGGTCGGTATCCTCTTGGTTCACTTGATGAGAGTGGCCGGCATTAGTCGGGTGAGTTGGAGAAGTGGAACCCGAAGAAGATAGACGACGGCGAAGCGGCCTGTCATTGTCGAGTGGAGGAGACCGATGCGAAATGGAGCTCGGCGTGCGGGAGTGGCGGGAGTAGTTCGGACCTTGGCCGAGGGAATTAGACGTAGAGGGGTGAGCAGACGTAGGCGTGGAGTTGGCGGTTCCAAGGATACGCGCCCCGAGTTCTTCCTGCCAGTCGCGCGGGGGAACGTCGAAGCCGACTTGACCTGCAACGAGCCGTCAGTACGGTAAAACGCCGAGCCCGAAAAAAATGAATGAGCGACGAGACGGGGTAATTAGACGCACCGTTCAATATCGCGGTCCTCGCCGAATTGATGTGCGTCCGCGCCTTGGGATCTTTCCCGTCTTCTTTGCCGCGACTGCCGAATGGACTCTCGTCGACGCGGGAAATGATGTGGCGCGCGAGCGGGTCGGAGATGATGTCAGCGACGAGAGACTGAGCGCGTGGATCCGGCGACGCGATGATCGTGCCCAGCAACGCCTCGAGCTGGTGCAGCCGCGCCTCGATCGCGTCGATGTACCCCTTTGGCGGACCGCGTTTGCGCGAGGGGCCAAGGAACGTACACTCTGCAAAGCCGTCAGCCGAGGTCGTGCATAAAAATGAAAAACGCACCTTGAGCTAGTAAAACGCAATTGCGACAGGCCGCACTGTCGGCGCTCTTCTCGCACTTGCACTTGGCCTTTCGGCAGTTGTCGCACGCCTTGGACGAGCGCTTGCGGACAGGGCGCGAGTCGCGGGCGCCGGTGTGGTGGTCGACAACGGCAAGATCGTCCTCATCGTCGTCCTCGTCGTCGTCGGGCAAGACATGGGCCAGCGACGGATGGGCTGGGGGCGGGGGATGTATGCGGGCACCGGGATGGAGCGACATTATTTCAGGTTGTCCCGGCGGATCATTCTCCCACTCTTATATCAGCCCCGACCAAGGACCCCACTCCCTGCGCCAACGGACCCCAGACACAGTCTGCGCCTCGAACCGATCACTTGGATCGCCGATTCTGCACCGCCACCCACGATCCAGTCACGTGCGTCCAAATGGGGCCTAGTGGTCTCACGCGCAGGAGTCCGGGCCTTGATCCGACAGCCCCCGCGGAGCCGGTGTGTTGATCGTCGATCAGCACACAGGGTCCGCGGAGCGAGTCTCCGTGAAAGCGCGCTGGGCAAAGCGCCGTGATGACATGCAGGTACGCTGGTCGAGGCATAGGCCCCGCGTTGGTTGCGGGCGTTGCTGACGACGTCCGCCGGCTTCTTCCGTGGCGCGCGTTCTAGCCATCGATCGTCGTCGAGCAACGTTAATCTTATCGACCCTATCTACCAGGGATGCCTGCGTTGTCTCCTGCGACGCAAAACCTACCTTCCCTCGGGGCGCCCACACACTCGCGTGTCGACTGTCAGTTTCGTGTGTGCTGCGCGTGATGAGAGCTGCGGACGGGGTACCCATATCACCGTGATTGGCAGTTCCAGGCCCAACAAGGAACATACGTCATATCTAACCCAAGAATCATGCTCCAAAAAGCAGGATGTGCGGTTCGCGCCCCACATCTAATTCTTCGTTGGTATTGGTTTGGGATGCTTTCCTTAGTTCCTTGGTCTACTGTATCGAGTCTTTCCGCAATGAATGGTGGGCGCACCGCGCGGGTGATGTACATTGTATTAATGATTAGCTTGGGGCCTTGAGCGTTTCTTGGGAGCGCCGCTCGATGCATCGCCCGACATCATCCGCCTGCTTCCTCACACTTGATTTCACACTAGAACATCCCCGCCGCCAAGTCTACAACCAATCAACGCACCCACTTCACTAATCACTCATTCACCCTCGTCATAAATCTTACGTCCCCCGCACGCACAACGGCGGAGGAGAACAGTCATCCGGCGGTCAACCTCACTCATCCACGATTCTAGTGATCGTGGCATCCTTATATATTCATCCATGATTTCGGTGATCGTTGTACCCGTCGATCCGCTCGGTCTTACACAAGTATGGTAGATTAGACTCCCGAACAACTGCAGAATCGACCGGAACTTCTAGCCACTGTTCGGGAGTCATGGTTC
>JANWGL010002540.1:0-37983 GCA_025200755.1 Ceratobasidium sp. C01 | reverse complement strand
CATGCATCAGGACTATCAGCCGTCAAGGTCCTCGAAAAGTTCGGAATAGAATTTCCGTATAGGGTTGACGCAGCGTGGGAGGAAATTAGTGGTGGTGAAACTATCCAGGCGATCGTGCTTTCTATCGTGCCGGACAATAAGTGATAAAAGGTGTTTTTAACCATTGAACTGCATGTATCTCCAGTCCCAAAAAACGTGCATATATTACTTGAAATGAGATCAGGTTTCTGAAAGATAAGGGGTGGGCGTTCAGCGCATTATGCTTAATCAAGATACACCAACATAGACACGAAGTAAACATGGGGCGAAGTATTTAAACTGTCTGTACCCCAGTTAGGGAACCAGTATCAAACGGGGATGACCGGGAGCCTCCTTGTTTCTAATCATCATGCGATTGATCTTGAAGCTAATCACTTCGGACTTCCACATCCATTCGTCTGCATGGATCCAACCACCATATCTGAAACTTACACCATTCACATACGCGATGAAACTTTTCATCTGACTAAAGATCAGATCGAGTTCGACTCACCGAACTACTTCACGACATGCTTTTTCGGCGATTTCGCTGAATCACAGACTCGAACCCTTCGCCTTTCTCGGGATCCAGATCTATTCAAAATCGTAGTAGACTATCTTAGCGGTTATCAAGTCCTACCTCTCCACAGTTCTATGTTACCTAGGCACATGTGTCAGGGATTGGCTCTTCAAAACTTACGAGTGGACGCCGAGTTCTATCTTTTAAATGGACTGCTCGCTCAGATACCCAATAGTCAAGAAACCCCATCCTCCGGCGCTCCTGCGCCGTCTAGCTATGTGATACTTTCTAAAGTGAGTTTACGGCAAGCTTGAGGATCTAACCCCACTGATTTTGTTCAGACACTCAGATGGCAAACCCCTACATACATATCCGCAACGCTGGCCGCGGAATTCCAAGCAAAGCATGGAATTGATGGAATTTTTCATGATAGTTGGTCTAATGATCTCCTTGTTATAAAAAATCTTTTGGGGGAATCTGGTATCACGAGGCCATTCCTGCTTGAGGCATGCTGGAAAGGCACCTCCCCCCCAGCTTGCTGTGTTTTATTGAGGATCATGTAACACCATCGCTGTATTTGAACACAAATGTAGCAAAAGTCCTTATGTTTAATCCACACGTCCTTATCCCATATAGTCTGAGATACATATGGTCTAGATACACATATTTGGTTCGACACCCTCTGTGTGCCCAGCTACTGATCAAGTATGTAAATATTTTGTTTATATCAGTACTCTCAGTTGAACGTTATTGGAGATATAGAACAGATTTGGAATGTAAATTGGCAGTAGCTAGTCAACAAGTAAATGTCGTTAAAACAGCGAACACTGCACAGTACAAGCTGGGAGTTGGCCAAACAAAAAGCGACAAGTCACGTGAAGCAGTGAGATGATTTGACTCCGCGATCAACTCTGTTCCGGGCGACTGCTACTCGATACGGCCAGATAGGTCGAAAATCAAGGACGGAACTATATTGGCCCAAGCGAGGGCTGTTGAATGACCATCAGAAATGACGCCGCAAATGTTCAATTGGATCTTGAATTTCACGGATGCTGACGTCACGATGCGGGGAGTGGGAGCGGAGCGATGGAAACGACAACCTCACAGTTCGCAATAGAATGGACAGAACGAGACGCCACATCGACGGTGGACGACTCCTTTCGAACATCTGTTCAATCTTCGTGTTCTTGGCCGACAATTTTTGACAAGGGGTACCAGGTCTGGGTTTCCTTGTCGAACATGCTGCGGCTAACGGTGTTTGCGACGGCAGTCCCATTCGCTCGCCGGATGTTTACGGATACAATGTCGGCAAGAAGGCCCGCCCCGCACTCGCCTCACTGAAGAGATGCGTCTACAGTCCGGTTGACCAGCCGGAAAACAAATTCCACTCGCCCCCCAATCCTGAAATGGAAATCGTCTTGGCATTCACTGAAATACATAAACCCCAATTATTCTTTCCTTCCATCCGCCGGCCCCTCCCAGCACCCCGCCTTCACCACATTCACCCCATAACTTCGCCCTTTACCCCTCATGATCGTCGCTTCCTCCGGGCCTGCCCCCGAGGGCAAAGGAAAAGGCCTCTTTCACTCGCACAACCGCCGAGGCTTGTTCTTTTGTCTCGTAAGTCGAACCGGAACGATTCTGCTGCATTATCTTACCCACAACTCTCAGGTTTTCGTCTTAGGTGCCGTGTTATACGGATACGATGGTATGTTTGAATCTGTATGACCTTTAACCTCGCTCTCAACCCCAATTTAGGCACCTATTTCACCGGGATCTTGGCCATGACCCGCTTCAAGGAAGACTTTGGTACTGTCCAGAATGGCGTCAAGGTCATTACCGCGAGCAACCAGTCCCTCTTTGCATCCATTGTCCAAGTCGGCGAGGTCATTGGTAGTTTATGTGCTGGTTTCATTGGAGACCGTCGCGGGCGCAAGGGGGCTCTGTAAGTTCTCTCCCAAACGCCGACTCTCGGGCTTTCGACTTACATGTTTCTAGATTCATGGTCGTCTCAATTGTCACTCTTGGTACAGTGCTGCAACTCATAGTGGTAGGCTCTACGGTAAGTCTCAACTCGTCTGAAATGAAATAGGGGGCTGACATGCCCCTATCAGCCCCTTCTTGTGGTTGGTCGCCTTGTCCTCGGGTCTGGCGTTGGAATCGCATCTAATTGCGTACCCCGTGAGTAATATAGCCGGCCTGAACTTAGTGACACTAAAGCTTTTTGTCAGTCTACTTGTCTGAAATTCCGCCCGCTGCTATCCGAGGTGCGATGGTCTCGTCGTGGCAGCTATTCTTGGCTATCGGTCAGGTTATTGGCGCTGTTGTCGCACAAGGTTAGCAGCATCCTATTTTATTGGTTTTGCAAGTCGTCTGACGTGATTGGGATCACTAGGTACGAAGGATGTCGAATCGACTTTCTCATGGCGCTTTCCCATCGCATTCAATTTGGTCATGTACGTTCTATCTCAGCCTTCCTGGTTCTCTCGCCCCTTCTAACCCCCGCCCCAGCTGCATTTTGATTGGCGCCGGCCTTTTCTTCGTTCCCGAATCCCCGCGCTGGCTCATTTCCAAAGACCGCTCTCAAGACGCTCACCGTGCACTCGACCGAATCCACAAGAAGAACGACGACATCGTTATTCAGGATGAAGTTGATGCGATGCTCAACGCACGTGAGGCTGAGAGGCTGTCGTCTGGTGGTGAGAGCCGATGGGCAGATGTGTTCAAGGGCACGCAGAGGCGCAGGTTTTTGTGTGCATTTGGTATCCTCGTTTGCCAGCAGAGTGAGTTCAAATTTCTAGATCCTGATGTTATGGCACTTACGTGTTTCCTCTTAGTTTCCGGTGTTCAGTTCATTTTTTCGTATGCGACTGTATTCTTCGAATCCATTGGGTAGGTCGACCCCTCATTGTATTTCAACCTAGCCCTGACATTTTCCCAGCCAAACCGATGCGTTCTTGATGACCATTATCGTAAGCGAATCCGAGTCGGTGCTCTCCGTACATATTCTGATCTACTCCCCCCCAGGTCGACATTCTCGAAGTCGCTGGTGTCCTGGTGTCCTTCCTCCTCGTCAACCGCTTTGGCCGTCGCCCGCTCCTCCTCAACACTATGGTCGTCATGGGTGCCACGCTCGTTGTATGCGGTGCCCTCGGGATCATTCAGGACCGTTCAAAGGCGATGAACACCGTGATTGCGTCTATGATCATGATCTACGTGTTCGTTTTCAACTTGGCTTGGGGACCTGTAAGTTTTGGCCTCGCTCCTTGAATGAGCGGGCCGATGCTAACACGTTATGCTGCTGATAGCTCGCTTGGGTCGTGGCTACCGAGCTCGCGACTGGAAAGAATAGGACTAAGATCATGTCCGTTGGGACTGGCTCATTCTGGATCGCTGCGTAAGTCCTCCATCATTTTAGCACCCTTTGGTTATGCTCATTCGCAAAAATCCTTACGCAGATGGGCTGTCACCTTCACTCTGCCGTACCTCTACAACGCCGATAGCGCCAACCTCGGACCGATGGTATGCTGGATCTACTTTGGCGGCGCGGTCATCTCTTGGCTGTTCGTATACTTTATGATCCCCGAGACTCTCGGACGATCTCTCGAAGAGGTGAGTATCCCCCTTTCTTTGCGTCACTTTATGGTTGTTGACAATAAATCACAGATTAACATGATGATGGAACGCGAAGTTCCGACTCGCGAGTGGAAGGACTACCAAATTGACACCTCGCAGTTCAAAGAGGGTGGCGAGTTCGATGTCACTGGACAAGAAAAAGATAAGGACGCAGGGCATATCGAACACGTCGACACGGCTTCGGGGTCAAGCGTATAAACTCAGTACCAGTCTAGAGACGAGCGATCTGCTTTACATGCATTTTCAAGATTTTTTCTTTTGTATTGTTAAGAGAAATGTATCATTTTACGTGCTATGTTTAGCACAGCATATTTGAGGATCCTTGAGAAAGGTCAACTGTGGTTATTGTAAGTCGAATCACAGCCGCTTTGCTCCCGAGACGTATCAAGAGGAGAGAAAGAGGGAAGGCGGAGATCCACAGGGTCGGGTGGGGCTAAAGAGACGTATGACACGAAGGGTATGGGGTTGGCAGGCGCGGGGAAACGCGGCTCCGTAGTCTCTATACGCCAAGATGCACACAGGGCAGGTAAAAAGCGGGTAGACATACCGCTAACAGGAGGACGAGAGACACCAAGGGAAAGAAACCCCCGAGAAAAACTGGAAAAAAGGAACAGGACCGAGAGATGCTGTCAGGGTGTGGACAACAAGAACAGCACAGCGGGTGAGCAAAGGGAACGAGGAGGAAACGGGAGAGGAAACCCGGAACACTAAATACACGCAAAAGACCTACGGCGTATGGCGTATGGACGGGGGAAATAGGCGCATATACGAGACAGAGAACACGAGGCAGGAGGTGCGGCACGTGACTACAAAAGCCCGCGGCTGACCAACACAACCGCATACACCTGCCATGAGTGACAAGTGAGGTCTTTAATTTGATTTGATTTAATTGTTTGTAATGGTCTTGTATAGCTTCGTTTAGCAATCGGCCAGACAACCAGAGCCGAACAAGTTCAGCGCCTTCCACCCCGAGACGACCTTCATTCGAGCCACGCCATTCATATTGGTTCTCGCTCACTACGCTACCACTGCTGTGGATAATTCGTATACATAAAGAGGCCTCTTTCGTTGATTGAGACTCATGGAACAAGTAACGCATGGGACAGAAAGCATGCTGCCAGGGTTGGAGAGGGTGAGTCCAGACATGACATGAACCTCGTGATACCAACTTCAAAGTGTAGCTGGTTTTAGTATAAGGAGAGATGCAATACCCGGAAAGGGGTGGGTGCTCGTCCGTGTCATGGGACAAGGTGAAAGCACAAGTCTCCTATATTTGGAAAACAGTGAGAGTGTGTTGCGGTTGGCTTTTTGTGTTCCAGTTAGGCCTCGGGCACGCGCTCGGACTGTGTCTCTTGTTCTCGCTCTTATTTCCGTTTTGTTCTTTTCTTAGTTAGATGGCGTCACAACGTAGGGCGTAGCCCCAAACGACCAAAAATGCACTGCAGTCCTCAACCATGCGACGAGACACCGCCGTCAAACGAGACAGTGCTCTTCAGATCCAACACGATTATTTTAACTATAAAGCATGGACGTGTGGGAATGGCTTTGTCATTAAACATAAGCGCCGAGACAATCAAGCGCGTAACGGGGGCTCGGACACAGCTAAACGCACGGGTACTCGGACGCAGCTTAAACATATGTAACAACCGCCGTGACGACGGGTACTTAATGCTAGTAGATATGATGCATTGATGTTATCAATCGAGTTTTAGAGGCGTCTCGGGTCCGCTCCATGTCAACAAGTGTCAAACATGCCATAATATGTGGAGGAATTGATATCTAGTTTTTGACGGCTGTCTCGTTTGGGGGTGGTGTTGCGTTTGATGGTGGATGGCTATACGGCTTGGACCTGCTCAGGTTACTTTATTTTATTTTCACCCACTGTAACTTTCTGACACTTGATCGAGTCGGAGCTAGAGAATTGGTTAAGCCGTCATTCAGAGGGCCATGTTTGGAACGACAGCTTGCTCGGAACTAATGCTAAGGCCTTGCGTGCTTCATAGTATTTAATCTGTGGCTTTGCTTGCCGAATAGGGCGAGTAGCCTTACCCCCAAAACTTGTTTGATGAAGTCTATCACATCAGCTGCTATCGATAATGGGATTTTCTTTCAAGGTTGGAATAATGGCGTTGCTAAAAACGTTCCATTTGGAGTAAGTATTCAGCATTGGGCGGTAGATGCGCCTGTGTTTGTCGTGATTTGTTTGGCACAGCGCCACCAGGCAAGCCGAAGTTGTTCCGCCGTCCACCAACCCCTGTAGCTCGGAAATTATCCCATCATGCTCTGGTTTATTTCGAACCAATATGACACTATAGACACAACATTACCACCGACGTGGCACACCGAAGCCTGCCTTTTTCATCCATAGAGGCACCGGAATCCTCCCAATGTAGATCATGAGACTCTACCCGAACAGAGCGAAATCCAAGAACCTTCCCGACATAATGAGCAGAAGCATGCTCTGTCCGGGCTCTGTCCTATTTAATAGTCCTATCTCCGATATGTTGTTCTTTGCCGGCACTTTATAAACGCATCTGGTCCGGCTGTTCTTACGATCGTGCGTTCTGACCTCTCTCGTGATGTCGCTCGTTTCGTTCGCGACTTTGGGTCTTTGGGCCTCGTACGCAGCTGTTAGCGCAGGTGCTGTTCCCGCTGGCTTCCCGGTCTCTGGAAATGGACTGTGGTACTCTGAACCTGCCTTGAACTGGTCAACCCAATACTTGCCAATTGGGAACGGGTATCTCGGCGGTATGTTCTAGAATTAAGCCCTGGTATGCCTCTATTATTAAGGGATTTTTGGTGTATTATAGCAATGATAAACGGGAATCCCGTGAACGACCGCCTTCAGTTGAATATCGAGTCGCTGTGGTCCGGGGGGCCATTCCAAGATCCCGTAGGTATCTTCCTAGTCACTGGGTAATTTATCTTACATGTGGGTTTAGGCGTACAATGGCGGAAACCATGCAGCTTCGGAGGCTGGCTATCTTGCAACGCAGCTCGCAAGGATTCGGCAAACTATTTTTACGTCGTCGAACGGAACGATTCCAGGTATGTGACCTGCGAGACACGACAGAGCGAAAATTGATGAGATTTTCCTTATTCGCTCAGATGTCAGGCCTCTACCGAGCGATGCTGGAGCCTATGGTACGTGGATTGTTATGAATTGTCTCACGGTGATATTTATGGACCCGGTTTAGGCTCGTATTCGGGAGCTGGCTACCTCAACGTGAACCGCACCGCATCGGGGAAAGTAACTAACTATGCTCGCTGGCTTGATATGGACACTGCGGTGTTGAAGACCACATGGACAGAACCCAGCAGTTCTTTTAACCGGCGAGTCTGAGTTTTGTCATTGGCCGCACGATTCTAACTTTGGCTTTGCGGCTTAGCTCGTATTTCTGCTCGAACCCTTCTCGGGCTTGCTCTGTTCACACTGTCGCATCGACCCCTGGAGCACTCTCTGCTACCTTCTCCTTCTCCTACTTGGACGGGATGCCTACGCCCAACGTTACCTGTCTCGACAGCTCCACGCTCCAACTTCGCGGATATGCAGCCTCCCCCGGAATGGTGTATGAGATCTTGGCAAAAATCCAGCAATCAGGGCCTACGAACAAGGCCGCCGGTTGCGTTATTGATTCCACATCCAAAGGCGCTCTTCTAGTCGCCCAGAATGCTACTGAGGCGTGGGTCTCGTGGGTTGGCGGGACGGAGTACTCGATGGAAACTGGCAATGCTGCGAGTGGATATTCATTCAAAGGCCCGGACCCCCATGCCGGACTGGTGAGCCTTATCACCAACGCGAGCAAGCAACCCGTAGCTACTGCACTGGCGACCCATATTGCAGACTACCGGACCGCGTCAGGCGGGTTCTCCCTCAGCCTGGGGCAAAAGACCGACCTTGTCAAGACGACCGCGGAGTTATACAGTGAATACAAGACTGATGTTGGAAATCCGTGAGTAAGGGTACAATTTTGTTGAATTTAGCGCTAATGGACGTTCAGGTATCTCGAGTGGTTGATGTTCAACTATGGCCGGTATATGTTGATTGGAAGTACGCGAAGCTACCTCCCTGCTAACTTGCAGGGCAAATGGGCACGCGATGCTGGCGCGCCTTGGAGTGGAGGTCGGTCTCATCTTCCATTTGAATTTTGAACGATTAACTAAACTTCGCCTAGATTACCGTAGGTCTTCATGTTCTACGTGAGAGCGTGATAGTAACGAACTCAAGCAGATGCCAACATCAACGTACAAATGAACTACTGGGTCGCTGAGATGACCAACCTGAAAGTCACATCCTCCCTTTGGGATTACATGGCTGTGAGTACTTGTCGTTTTTTAAACCTGTTTCGGGGACTGAAGGCCGTCCAAACAGAAAACCTGGGCTCCTCGAGGCGCAGAAACTGCGAAGATTTTGTATAACCAGACTAGAGGGTGGGTCGTACATAACGAGGTGAGCCAGTCGAGATTTGTGAGTAAATTATAGCGTGACTAACTGCAAGTATTAGATGAATGTGCGTAGACCATAAATCTTCGTTCAAGAGGATACCCAACTCATTTGACTATTTGTAGATTTTCGGGCACTCGGGCATGAAAGCCTATGAACCATACAACAGCGCGGAATGGGCGGATTACCCTGAGTCTGCTGCGTGGATGGTACGTGGATCGTTCAAAATGTGAATCATTTGCTGACCGGGGGCCCTATAGATGATACACGTTTATGACCACTTCGACTACACAAACGACGTGGCCTGGTGGCGAGCACAGGGCTGGCCGCTCCTCAAGGCAGTAGCTTCATTCTGGCTAGATCACCTAATCGAAGATCGTTACTTCAAGGATGGTACTCTCATCACCGCTCCATGCAACTCACCCGAGCAAGCGATCGTCACGTTGGGTCAGTACCTCCTTTTCATTATGCCGCATATATGCTCATTTTATTGCGATATAGGCTGTGCACACTCCCAACAACTTGTATGGCAATTATTCGAAGCTGTCGAAAAAGGTTTCAGTGCCTCGGGAGACACTGATCAAGCGTTTTTGCAAGGTGAGCATATCTTAGCTAGCGTATCGCACACTTGGTTGATCAGAATCCGTTCATAATAAACAGCGGTCCAGTCCAAAAAGCTCCGACTAGACAAAGGTGTGAAGATTGGTTCATTCGGCCAACTGCAAGGCAAGTACCAGAGCTTGCGGCTTAGCTATTGCTACCCTAACCGTCTTTTGCTGCTACTCAGAGTGGAAAGTGGAATTCGATAGCCCCACAAATCTGCATCGTCACCTTTCGCACTTGATTGGGTTGTACCCTGGATACGTACTCGCCAACTTCAAGCCCCCAACTGGCCAGAATCAAGGCATTCCAAACTTGACTCGCGCCCAGGTCTTAAAAGCGAGCGAGATTTCCTTGATATCCCGAGGCAACGGGACTGGTCCGGACGGTGATGCGGGTAAGGACAGATTGTTTATCAATTATGCAACATCTAATTTATTCGTTACCTAGGTTGGGAGAAAGTCTGGCGAGCTGCATGCTGGGCTCAGCTTCAAAATCCCACTCGTTTCTATCATCAGCTCACGGTGAGTGACTAGTGACTTGACAACGCAAACCATCTAACTCGATTGTTTAGTATGCCATCGAACGTAACTTTGCGAGCAACCTATGGAGTTTATATAATCCTTTCGCGGACGATCCTATCTTCCAGATCGACGCAAACTTAGGATACCCAGCCGCGGTCCTCGTGAGTAGCGCTTTTCTCGTCCAGTGTGTTGAGCTCTCCAACTAACGTATCTGATAGAACGCCTTGCTACAAGCTCCTGACACCTCATCGCTGTCAGACGCCCTTCCCATCACTATCCTCCCGGCACTCCCTACGGCTTGGAGCACTGGGTCAATCACCGGAGCACGAATCCGTGGTGGAATGACCCTCGACTTGGCTTGGGTGAATGGTAAACCTACCCGTGCGAGTATCAGGGTGGATGCGGTGGTGCGATACGCACGTCAAGTCCAGGTATTGTACAATGGCAAGCTCGTGACTGCTTTCTCTGCAACTGGAGGGTCGAAACGCGATATCGTCTTCTGAATGTTTTCTATGTTGAGAAAAAAAATCAATGTTTATGAACCATCAATCACACGGTGCGATTGCGCAGAGGGCAACCTGCAAAGATATTCTAACAGACAAGTACTTAGTGGACCTGTCGAGACTGAAAATTCAACAAAAAGAACTGGAATAAGCCCGGGTGAACGAGAAGGGCGGCAGGTTCGTGTTCGTAGCTCGGTGCATACACCCCACTCCAGGGCCTAACGGATCCCGATGAGGATGCAATATGGCGTTTGAAGTTATGATTAGGAGGAACTGTTGGCATAGGTGTGTCGGTATTTACCACTTCGAAGGTTCTGTATAGTTACTCCTCGGAGTTACGACTGGCTTCCAGACACCATCCAGTTTTTGCCCGCGAGCCGCTCATGCTTCAGGCAAACCAGACATCGAAGAGGTGCGCAACTTCCCACTGTTGTTCGTTGCCTCCCACCCCTCCGCCCAAAAATCTATGGCCAGTACACACTCATCTTTGCCGCCACAGTTGCCGATCCCACCTGGTATAAAGGATATTACCAAGTTTGTGCGTGTTAATCGAGTGTCCAACTCCCAGTATGAGACCGCCGGGTTCGGAGGTTCTGCAGATGTTTTCCGGTATGTATAATCAGCCTGAACTCACTCCCGAAATTAATGGCTTTTCGGTTTCCTAGCGGAACGTACCGGCCCAAAAATAGCGGCACGATTCAAGTATGCTTGCATAGTGGTGACAAACACGGCCTTTATGACGACCTCTTTCTTATAGGTCGCAATCAAATGCATAAGAGCGAGCGAGTTCGATGGAAGAGACCCCGAATACGAGGAGAAGATAAAAAAGGTGGGTCTATTTTCAGACGATGTAGCTCACCACTAAAAATCTACTGGGCTGCAGAAACTTGCTCGCGAGCTTGAAATCTGGCGCACCCTCAGCGCCGGAAATAACATTGTGCAATTACTAGGTACGATGACAGGAATTGGGCCTATGCCAGCTCTTGTATGTCAACTATGTACTTGCAACTTGCAACATGTAAGTAGCTTACTTTTGTAAGGGTATGCGGTCCTCGTAACCACGTTTGATAGTACTTAGAAAGGACAACACCTCCGCCAAAACACATACAAATCGTAAGTTAGACAGTGACTCGAGCAGCACTCTGGGACCTGCCTCATGTCTCGGGTCCAAACAAGATGACCGACACGCTGAAAGGACTCAGCTATATGCACGAACTAAAACCAAGTCCAGTAGCTCATGGTGATATCAAGTCGGTGAGCATGCCGGTATTTATCCCTACTCTTTCGAAAATTAAACCTCAAAGCAGGAAAACATTCTGGTAACCGCCGACGAGCAGGCATTAATCTGCGACTTTGGCCGATCAAGGCTTCCACAAGAGCAACCACGCGTGTTATCAGGATCTTCACCGTTCGGGGCAACTCCGCGCTACATGAGCCCAGAATTGTTCCAGCCCGGAGTAGTTGGTCCAACATCTGCGTCGGACATGTGGGCATATGGCTGTGTTGCGCTCGAGGTAGGCCTCCCGCTAATTTACCTCCTATGATGCCCCGAGCGACCAACTCCGCTCACGCCTGGATCATCTAACTTACGCTTTGCCACCCGTAGATACTATGCCGCATACTTCCTTACCAGGATATAACCCAAGACTTCGAGATCATCCAACATATCAAACAGGGCCAACCTCCCAGCGACCGCCCCCGTGGCGCACGCGCAAGCCTCGTCAGCGACGCCCTCTGGGCTACCCTCTCATCTTGTTGGCGCGAACAAAGTTGGCGGCCCACATCGCGAATGTTTTTAGAACGGCTCACGCAGATGCTAAGGAACGGGGAGGTATCAGCGTCCCCGATCCTCATGGAGATGTTTCCACTCGCCCCAGATGGACCGTTATTGCCTTGGCCCGATGAGCTACTTGATTTAAACGGGTCGATCGAGATCGAGCAGGAGAACGCGATGATATCTAGTAGTATAAGATCAAGTGTTTGGGTGTACGTACGCTCGCCGGGAAATCTTCGTTTTTGTCTAAAGCTGCCTTGTATAGGGGTACGTTGGGCAAGGGTCATCGAAGGACAAACGAGTCGACCGTGGTGATCAAGGTGCCACGTTTGAACGCTAGCTCAGAGAACTCGGAACTTCATAATCACCTACAACATGTGAGTCCCGACTCTAGATAATTCCGGTTATTAACTTAGGATTCTTAACTTCACAGGTGGTCCGAAAATCAGTAAAACATCGATACGGAGTCCGGCATCAAAATATCATCGACCTTCTGGGCATTGACTCTACTTTCTCTCCTCATGCTGGGCTTGTCCTCGAATATTGTGCTCGTGGAAACCTCATTGCAGTAAGTAGTTTGTCCAAAACGTGTTTCACTCATTATCTAAATCTCAAGCGATTCCAGTTCTGTAAAAAGAACCGAATTGACATCAACAAAACAAACCGGCCGTCCTCCCCTCTGGCAAACGCATATAGCCTGGTTAGTATCTCAAATTAGCGAGAGAATGATAAAACTAATGCCTATTTATCACTTAGATTTGCGATATTCTCGAAGCCCTGCAGTATTTGCATAACTTTCCGATCCCAATCACGCAGGGCGACCTCACGCCAGTAAGCGCCACCCTTCTCACGTTTGTCCTCTTGTAGTGTACTCAAATCCTTCATAGGACAACGTCCTAGTTAGTGCAAGCGGTATAGCAAAAATCGGGCTATTCAGCTTTGGACGAATGATCTCGGCGATCCCAGCTGCAGCGACAGTGACCTCATCCGCTGGTCCTCTACTACCATTTCGTTGGATGAGCCCAGAGCTTCTCACAAGCAACTCTAACCCTACGCCGGAGTCTGACATGTGGTCCATGGGTTGCGTAGGATTTTGGGTAAGTCTTCCGAGCAACACCGTCGCCTTCACACTCTCAGTATTGTACCACGCAGCTCCTTACAGGTCTACGCCCCTACGCCGGCCACCTCCGAGACGACTTCGCAGGCGTCGAAAGCGTCCGAGGCCACCCGCCCGGCATGATCGAACGCATAGACCGCGCCAACACCCTCGGAGACCGCATGATCGTCTCGCGCGAATCCTGCTGGATCACCAACGGAATCTGGGGCCAAGTGAGTAAATGCTGGACGGTGGATCCGCTACAGCGGCCGAGCGCGAGGGTGTTTTTGCGGTTTATGAAGAGTTTGGAGGGGAGGGTGGTTAGTTGGATGCCGGTGGGTGTGAAGGATTTGGCGGGGAAGGTACAGAGGGGTGATCCGGTTGTGGATCAACTTTGGATGTATCGGACTGTCTGGAAGTGAGTGGGTGTGGGTCGGTGTGAGGAGCTACTGAGTCTGAGAGTTGTAGGCAATATGAATCGGGACGGTTGAGGTTCAAGGAGCATATAGTTCATATGGTTCTAGTAAAGTACTGCGTCTCTGTTTTTGCTGCCTGGGCGTAACTTACTATTGGTACCAGGACAACCCACACACCGAACTGGTATTCAAAAACAGCACCAGTACGAAGAACCCTTCTTTCTAGACTCGGTTTTACACAGATTTACGGATTCTCCGTTTGCACCAGGTCGCTGTCAAGCAAGCCTTTTCTTACGCCACGTCTCTCCGGACGCTGGACGAAAAGCCCTTCATCGCAGTAAGTGTGATTCATCACTTCGCCCCTACATTGAATGTCATGTTTCCTAGAGCATTCGCCATGAAATCACCATTTCAGCCCAACTCAACCACCCAAATATATGCAAATTCATTGGCATAGATTCAAGCTTCGAGAAAGTCCCGTCTTTGATCTTCGAATACTGCTCTGACGTGAACTTGGGCCAGGTGAGCTGCGTCAGCTTCGGGTTTCTTCTAGGGTATGGTTTAAAATGTTCACAGTACTTGTTCAAGAATGAACCAACTTTTGAAGAGAGCACCACCATTGTGAGTGGTTGCGCTGGCTCCAGTTTAGATCTTTTATCTCAGTGTTGCCGTAGATCAAAGACGTGGCGACTGCATTGGTCTATCTTCATGAGCATCCGAACGGCACGATCGCACATGGAAACATTTGTGATGTATGGTATTGGTCTCATCCGTAATGAACACACTGACATCTAGCCGACCACAGGCAGATATCTTTATAACTGACGATGGCCACGCCAAGCTGAACAATTTTACATGCTCATTTCAGTATATCATACATGAATCCAAAAAAATGACACCCCTATCCTCAATCACCTCTACTCGGCAGGGCGCGGCCCCTTGGAGAAGCCCGGAATACTACAAGGATTTAGACGAGAACCATGTACCGTTGCCGACCGTAGCTTCGGATATATGGGCATTCGCGTGTGTGGTCGTGAGCGTGAGTGCTGAAACGATCTTAAGCACAACCCGTTGATTGGTATTCCGCTCTCATAGGCATTTACAAAACAAGCGGCGTTTTTCTCGTTCGACGAGGCGGTTATTATCGCAGAACTCAATGCAGGCATGGCTCCTTATTCACCAGAGCAACTATCAAAGCTGGACCACCGCGTTTTACCTCTGGTTCATAACATGCTTGCGCTGGACCCAGATACTCGTCCAATTGCAAGAGATGTATCAAGGCACTTCTCACAACTTCTGAATTAATTGGCGTTAATAAATGAATTTCTTCAAATTCGCTTTCTGCTCCATAGCAATCAGGCGTCGGGCAGGGTGCCGTGGTACAGCCGCCCCCATAGCGTGGCTATCCAATCACAGCGCGGTTCCACCCGACCACGCGTAGCAGAGACCCCATCTTCCCCATTACGTTATCTGCATTACGTTACCCCGCCTCTTTTCTGAATCTCTCCTCCACCTTCATCCATCCTCCCACCATGGACGCCGAGCGAGGGCTGTTCCTTCCTCACCCTGCCCAGACATCCAAACCTAACCCCTTGGCGTTCGTCCTCAACACCGCTCGACGCAACACACGCGTCGTAATCATCGCAGGACTTGCATCTACGCTCTTTCTCTCTTCGTTGTTATACACGTCGGACGTCCCTCGGGCTGCGTTAAAACTCGTTTCGGATGGGCTTTCGTATGGGAAGGGTGGAGGGAGGAATGGGTGGCCTACGGAATGTTCGCCTGATGACTGGTCCGATGGGGAGTGGGTGCGGAAACCGCCGACCGAGTATCCGCTTGAACATTATCTCTCGCTTTATCCATACAATGCCTCAGATCCTGTTCAACCAAAGTTCTCCCCGTCTTCGGACGTAGGGCGACACCCGTTTGCGCCTCTTGGGTTTTCAGGGTGCGCGTCGAGCAGGGAGAGACAATGGCATCTTGGTATGCTAGACGACGGCACGCCCGACAATAATCATCCGGAGTTATGGGGATACGTCGTGCGAGGGGCGAGTTACGATTGGGTACCGCGGAACCCAGTGTGCAGGAGGTACAACGAGCGGGTGGGGAAGGAGCAGTTTGTTCGCTCGCTTGTGGAGCGGGGCGGCTGGTTTTTAGTCGGCGGTGAGTCCTAGCGATTGTATTTTGGAGTCTAGGACGCTGATGAATTTGGTAGACTCCGTAACCGAGCAGCAGTTCTTCTCAATGTCGTGTATGCTTTATCCTCACGTCATCGCTACGCCCGACTACGCGCCAATCGGAGGCTACGGCCCGCGTGACTGGCCTCAACACCTCTACCGTACGTTCTCCTCGCACTGCCCTTGCACCCTCACACCAAATTAACCCATAACTATCTCCAGTCAACCCCGATTCCCCACTCGTCAAACAACTCAAACCCCCAGCCGGATTCGACATCAAACACACCCCGCTCGTCACCTTCCGCCGTGTCGACCTCCTCTTCTCCAAGACCGAACTCGACGACATCCATAAATCACTGCACGTCTCAACCCTCGCTGCGCCCAACTCTACTGTCCCCACCACTCTCTTCGGCCCGACCGCCTCGGAATCATACAACCTCTCCCCAGACGAATATCTCTCCATCTTTACGGCACCCCTTCCGGAGGCGAACTATCGTGTTTTACTCTTGAGCACAGCCGGACATTGGACGACTGGTTCCCTACCAGGCGCACGAGACCCAGACGACGTTCAAGAAGAACCAACGAACTCAGCTGTATACAAATTATTCAACGAAGCCGTTAAACTCTGGACTTCGAAGGTTACAACCGCGCTTCTCGATTCTCGGTTGGCCGGTAGTGCATCTCAAAGGGGCGTAAAGAGCCAGGATCGGCAGGTGCTGATTAGAGCTTATTTGCCTGGGCATGAGTACGATTGTCATAAGGAGGAGGGACCGTTGAAGGAGGTTAGGCCGTTTTCGAGGGATTATTATAATTGGAGTTGGGTTGGGAGGATGAATGAAGCTTTTAGGGTGAGTTCCTTGTTTTCTCTTGGAGTTAGGTGAGGGAAGGTGGTGTTGATTGGGTGTGGTTTTGTAGGATGCGATTCGGGCGGCTAGGAGTCCTCAGATTCGGTACTTGAATGTCGACCGTATTGCTCTCTTACGACCAGACGCTGTAAGTCCATCATACCCCTCCGTGCCAGAATAGCGAGTACTCACTCTAAACTTCTGACGTTTAGCACGCCCTATCGGACTGCCTGCACATCCAGATCGGAGCTGGGATCTTCGAAGGATGGGCGACATATGTCTGGCACTTCACCGAAGACCTCCGACGGGTCTCCTTTTAAAAACACTTTGCCACTTGGTACTTTTTCTGCCTATACCTAGCAGGACTTTTTAGATGTGATCTTGCGCTGGGACATTAGGTCGTAGACCTCTAGCGCTAGTACACTGGATTGGATTTTTTGGACACGCTTACTTGCACTTTAGATGCTTTCTTGTTCTTGTTTCGTTCTCGAGAGGATATATCTTAGTACTTTGTATAGCACACATAATATTACCTTCTTTGGCTGCGCGCCAATCGAGAACTCGATGATTGATCCTCACCCGAACCCTGCTCGTTTAATACTATAACCGAGTTGACCGATTTGCACGTCGATCATTCAGTCTTCGACGACCGGCCGGTGAGCAGCGCCCGACAAAACATTCAGTCCCCCTGTTCGATTTCGGTGAGTTCACTACAACTCTATGAGCATCCTTTTCCTTATTCTGTGCTGTAAAGGTTCAGTAGGCTCAAACAAATGACATCTTAGGACGGGGGAAGGAATAAATCCAAAGCACGGAATGGTGTCGGATGATGTACGGAATAAATTATCACTGCCGCTGATCTCCGTTTGCGACTCAGCAAAATTTATAGCCCATCTGCAGGCTACGGACTAAAACCATTGAAACCGCATATATGCAAGATTGAAATTTGGCATTCCCTGCATGAAGCCATTTTCTTGATATTGTGTGCTATTACTGTAAATCGGCTTAGCGAACACTATCCTTTTCCGCAGCGTGAAACTCCCAATGGTTTTTTGGGTCCTCTGCCCCTTCACGGAGACGTAACTAGTGCTCATGGTGTAAGTACCTGAAACCCCAACCCTAATCGCAAAGCCTACCGTTGACCCCGATCCCGCGCCGGGATACCCCCAGAACAAGTGAGGCGTGCCTTTTGGGGATATCCTGCAACAGCGCGGATTAGCTGCATTAAAATCTTCCGCCGGTTGACTCACGTAAACCGTGTCTTGCTCTGGGGGACCCTTTGGATAATCCATTCAGTCGCCGTCTCGTTCGATCCCCAAACGTCCTCGCCAGAAACGGGAGATCTATTACAGGAGATGTAAAAGCGCTGCGCGTTGTTTTGGATACGATCAATAGTGTATTCTCCTCGTAGGACTCTCCACTAAAGGTAGTTATTATAATCACTTTATAAATACCATAAATTTAAACGTACTATTGCAGTTGAATTAGCGCCATCTTTCGACCCAAAAAGCGTATGGTCATAGTATACGTTTACGATCGTGTAAAAACCTTCCCTCACGCGTTGTACTCTCAAAGGCTCGAAGCTCCAGTAATGAATTTGGTTTTGCGTCCTCGTACATAAGGTAGCCTGAATATATCCCGAACGGTTAGATCTAACTCAGTTTTCACTCTATATACTACCTTTTCTCGTGTTTGGTTATCAACTCCCCAGCACAAAAGCATGCTGGGATTTGATATCCTGAGTGGTTTGCTGATTAAAATAAACGTGGCAAGCGGTCGTTCATTTGGGCACTTACGTGAATTGGTCCTTAGCTACGCGCGAGACGACCCATTCACTAAGCTTGGCTCCGCTGTTGGGAGACTCTACTTTTAGAGGGTCTCCCTCCAGAGCTTCCGTACTTGACATTATGGGCGCCTTTGAGAAGGCCGACCGGAATTGATAGAGTCCATTATCCAGCTGTTTAGGGATCCACTGCGTAGGTCATGGTTAAAGGCGTTTTCTTATAAACAGATGTATGTCTTACTAGCCCGTTACTATCCTCTTCATTTAATGTACTGGAGGTCTTGATGAAAGTTCCAGAGAGGACCATAGATGTCTTGTACGTGACATTCACAATCTGGTAGCGGGCTAAAGGAGGGAGCGCCGGACGTGCCATCAAGAATCGTTTGTTCTGGCCTATGCTTGATGCAATTTGGCTTGCTATATTGGATCTCAGTGGGAAAAAAATAGAATAAAATGGAATAAAACCGTACGGATAGAGAACGAGGCCAGTAGCGGGTTCCTGTCGGGTGGTAGCATACTGGGCAACACCATTGAAATATATCTATCTGTATGATGATGAGACTCGGTTAATGTCACACCCAATAGCTCGCACCGGCTGCCGGAATCATTTCATACTCGTATTGAAGGTTCCAAAGCTAAACCATGCGTGAGAAATGCAAAGTTTATGTTAAATACGAGCGACAAACCTGTCCTCGTACGATCGTGGCACTTGGGCGTGCTTTCGGGTTAGCGTTCCAACACTGAGTAAATAGACCCCACATCATGTCGCCATCGGGGGATTTGAGCTTTTCATGATCTTGTGGCCGCATTGGTTGGGCCTTTTCGCGCGCTACACGGCGACACACTGCTAGATCTGTAAGACCGCAGAACGGGACTGCGCTAGTCATGGCTTCCTAGACGGCTTTGTAGCTCAAATACTGTAATAATGCCACAGTTTGACTTACTAATAGCGTCTGGACATTCAAGCTTCGTTCAGATTGTAATTGTGGGACAATGCGCCAAACAAACTCACCATTCCAAGAGCGTATACGTCGGCCTCGGTCGTGTGCGAGGTTTCGTTCACAAGAAGTTCCGGGGCCTATGTGTTAATGATTAACTGCGATCTAATAACCTCTAATGAAGAGTGCTCACCGCCCAACGCATCGATAATGGTACACTAGTAGACCCGGTCGTGAAACGAAGAGAAGCTTCTTTTAGCTTTGTGTTACCAAAATCTGCGAGTTTGGCTACACCATCTTGAGAGATGAGTACGTTGCTCTGTATTTTAAGATGAACCTAAGTTAAAACCAGAGCAACTTAATGTCACTTGAACTCACGCCTTTGAGATCTCCGTGTACCTTATGCTATGAGTTAGATGGGAGTGAATTTAACAGACTTCGAACTAAATACTCACCATTTTGACGCTATGAAGATACGCCAATCCATCCGCGATTTGTAGACACTTTATCAAATAAATCAGTCAGTTTCGCTGGACAAAACGGTATAACCTTACCAACTGGCCACGATTTGCCTCGGAGTTCTGCGCTAGATAGGAAGGCAAGGTTCCATTTTCCATCCAAGGAGATATCATGGAGAGCTGGTCACGGAATTCAGCTAGACCAATAAGTTCGATAACATTATCGTGTTTGCACTTGGACCATGCATATAGTTCTTGGGCAGCAAGCTAGAAATGATAAGTGAGAGAAGTTGAGCGACGGGGGACCACACATACCTTCAAAGCTTTACGGCGAAGTTCTTCCCCCGTGTTAAACCGCGCACACTTGATTGCAACACGCTCTGTCCGAGTGCCGCGTAGATTTCCGAAGTATATATCTCCAAATCCTCCACAAGCTACAGGGTATGTGGAAGATTCGTCATCTCCGACCATCTGGGTAATGTCAGGGCATCCGTGGCTAACTAGGATTTCAATCATTTCCGAAAGACTCTTATCGAGCTGTATTTAGTGGACGGTCGAGTGCAAATAGTGTGTCCCTCACCGTCGTGCTACCCACAGTCACATAATCGATCGATTCATACATGTAAATTGAACCGATGTGCTCGCGGAATGTCGCTGTCCTGTATTCTAGTTTTATCCAAGACCGTGGGCCGAAGCGCGACTAGCCTGGGTTTGCGTAGCAGGAGTGTGGGTGACTTGCGCGTCTTTATCGCCTTGATCAGCTTCAGTTGTGGAAGGCAGTGTTGGCCATCGTGGAAAACTGACATTCACCTTACTAATACTTCACGAATCTCAAACCACCCTCTCTTGCCCCATCTTCCCGAGTCCCTCCATGGACGAGCCAGTCACTAGTCAAGAAGCTCGACCAAACTCCTTTAATAGCCTTGAGATCTCCTATCCCTCCGTAGCTGCAATTCCACAACAAGCTACCGATGTTCCGCGTGTACTCGCCAAAGGAATCAAGATGAGCCCTTCGGTTGATCCAGGCAACCTAAACAACACCCATCTCCCTGGAGCCATGCATGAAGGTACCGAACCGTTGTCGAAATACCAAGTTAACCGCAATACGGTTAGTGACTAGCATCCCCATGTTGTACTACAATGAAGTATTTATCTCGTGGCTTCAGGCGCTATTGAAAATGGTCACTATCCTAGAAAGCCGAGGGTGTCCCGAAGCAACCGACGAGTTGGACCATGGTAGTTTCACGCGTCGCCCTGTTGCCTTTGGTGGATTTGGTGACATCTACTCTGGGTTCATGCGCAATGGTCTCAAGGTTGCTGTCAAATGCGCTAGACTTGGCATGAACGACGTAATTGAAAGTAAGGTCCTAAAGGTGGGTAAGAGCTTACGCGAGGAGCAGCGACAATGAAACATACCTCAACTGCCACCCAGTCCGCCGCCAAGGAGCTTTTCGCATGGAACAAGTGCGACCACAATAACATCGTCAAATTGATCGGGTTAGCTCGATTCCGAGGGCAGTTAGCGATGATCTCAGCTTGGATGGAGAACGGCGCACTACCCGAATATTTGAGGCGAACTCCTAATGCAGATCGGCACATGTTGGTGAGTTTGACAGAGGATCCGACTCTTGGATAAGGCAACAACCCTCGACAGTGTATTCAAATCATCGAAGGAGTGGAATATCTTCACAATATTGATATGGTACGTTGTTCTATTTCAGTGTTGTGCTCGCTTAGATTTGACGCTGGCACCTAGATCCATGGTGATCTGAAAGGCGTGCGAAGCTCATTATACTAATTTCATCCGGGGGATACTGATGCTCCGAAGTGGAACGTCCTTATCTCCGAGGACGGCACTGCTAAATTGACAGATTTGGGCAATACCAAGCTGAAAGACTCATCGCTGGGGTTTACCGCTGGGACTTCGAGTACGGCGATATCATTGCGCTGGGCGGTGAGTGATTTACTGTGGGGTCTAGCTAATACTAATATTGCCTCTTAGGCTCCAGAGCTCCTCGGAGGCGTAACATCCCATAGCCCTCAGGCTGACATATATGCGCTAGGAATGGTGTGTGTTTGCCTTGATTATGGCGCGCGCGCGCTGACTACAGAGACTCTGGGATAGACTCTCCTAGTATGTTGTTAGAATGGCCTGGCTGAGCGGTTATCCTAACACACGAACAGGAAGTCGTAACTGGGAAGATACCATATGAGGGCCTACCGGAATTGTCAGTGTACACTCGGGTGCTGGTTGATGAGGTTCATCCAGCGCAACCTTTGGTAAACGCCTTCTTCAACTCGACGGAACTAGATATGTTCTGGCGATTACTTGAATCGTGTTGGAATAGGAATCCTGCAGACCGGCCTCATATTGCCGGCGTTTGGGAGAGGGTAAGTCAACAGCCAATCGACCAAAAACTCATCACAGTGACTCACCAAATTGACATGCACTTTAGTTCCAGAAAATAAGAGGAACCAAGGGCTACCACCACCCTGGCTATGTTTGGTTATCCCCTGGAGATGATAAATCCAGGATCTCAATCCGTAAGCAACGATAACCGTTTTATTCAAAGCCTCGTATGTGTAATACTTGAGTTCAACAGCAAGTCAGCTTGCTACGGCGTTTGACTCAGACCCTCGCGATCGCGTTCTAATTAGAGTCCCCTCCTCTCAACGGATTGTGATCAAGAACCTAGCGACGGGGAGGTATATCTCCAACCTCGGAGACTTTTTGAGGATGGTTGATCCCGACATCAGGGAAAGAATCCACACGAACTCCTTGTGGGATTTCGTACACCTAGGGGGCATGAGGTACACCATCAGGTCCAACGGGGGGCAACAGTGCTTGATCGCTCGGTCTTTGGACGCTGCCGAACCTGAGGTTGGACTACATTCGGACACAACCTGGACAATCGAGCCGACTGGGGTGCGCGATCCACAGTTCCCTGACAGCCTGGCACGCTCGTATTATCTTCCCCAGGTAACTAGCGAACCGGGCTCAGATTGGAGCCCTAATAAGGAGACATTTAGGTTTGAACTCGCGAATTCCGTAACATAATTAAGGATAGATGATTCACAATTATCGATAGGATTTGTGTGACAGGGAGCGACTTGTGCCTGGGGATAGGTCAAGATATCAGGAAACCTGTAAGGAGCAGTGTTATGCACGCATCAATGCTCTACTGACAGGTAAACTCATAGATACTCAATCGCTGGAGTGACAACCCGCAAGACCAATGGTACTTTGAGGAACTTGACGTATGGAACGGGTATTATTATAAATACAAGCTCGTTAACGTATACTACAAGCATACGTTATCAGCATGGGTTGACGGATTTGACGAGGTAGTGGATACGGTTCGTGTATTATGGCGAGATTCTCTATTTTCTCCTACACTGACGTATCTATATAGTGGGAGCTCCAGGTGCCCAGGCAGGATGGTCGGGAGCCGGACAACTTGTGCCTGATTAAAGCCGATGTGCTTTCCGCGTCCATTTCGTTTTCTGGGACACCACAAACAGGCAAGAAAATTGTTTTGGGTGAAAACAGATTATGGGCGATTAATGCTATAGAAGGGGAGGGCAATGTTTATAGGTGAGTAATCTATACACCTAATCTTAGTGATCAAGTAACCCTAATAAACGATATTATAGTATTTCCCCTAAGGGTACGGGGTACCTGTTTTTGGGGTATTCGGGAGACCAACGCATACCATCAGTGAGTTTAAGCCCGCCAATGCGTTTCACGTAACGCTCAATATTTGACAAACTTAGCTCAAACTTTGCGTGGGACTGTATGACCCAAAAAACCAATGGATATTACAGATAGTCCGCGTTCCGCATAGATATTAGCGAGCTTGCGCACCGGCGGCTATCCGCTTATATCACGTGCGCACGCGTAGCTATTGCTATCCGCATTTCTATCCGTAACACAATTTTTTCCTTCAACAAACTCAATGGGAATGCTTAATTTAGTTGCTATAAGACTGAATATATGATTGGGTGAGTTGAAGTGAAGATGGGATGACCAGGGGGCGGGAGCTGAGCTCAGCCAGAAAAGCGGCTCGGCACAAATATTTTATATATACTCGATTTCAAGGCCACTCAAGGACTCAGGCGTAGCGTAGGAGTGATTTCTATAATAAACCAGAGTTTCAGGCGTTTCTGAGGCATGGTGGGGGCCGTGGAGGAACATCATGTTTAGAAATGTGGATAGCAATAGTCACGCGTGCGCACGTGATATAAGCGGATAGCCGCCGGTGCGCAAGCTCGCTATTAAACTCGGACTTGCCATACCCAAGTCAAAGATTGTGTAAACAAAGATGGATAGCTGGGGAGAGCGAGCTTTTGCTGGACAAAAAAATCATATCTGTGAATTAGCACCCCTTAACAAGTTCCCGGGCTACATTCTACAGCATTGAACTCGGGGGCGGCTCGAAAAAGGGCTGAACTGCTTCGGGACCAATTTTCACAGTTCGTCCTAAAAAGGAAAAGGTTTTCGTGTCCGGGTAAACCGACTGACATGTCTACAGTAGTAGTGAACATGTCGGTCATCCGGTTTTTGATGACTAGCCGTAGGCTCGTGACCAGCGCGTGTTGGCCAAGGGTTCGTTCCTCACGCTAAAACGGCTGGGATCACCTTGTAATGGAATCTGAACAAGTCAAGGAACTGAGCTGACCACCAGGAGTTCACCACCGCGAGCCCGTAGAAACAGATAATGTATTCTAAACAATGAGCATACGTACAGTGTAGGACCATATGAGCACCTTGAGCATTTTGCCCAGTTTCTTTAACGCCTAGATAGGTATCCAGTAACCATATTTGAGAGCAAAGCTCGTTCTCCATCTTCAAAAGGTCCGTAAGAAACATGATGGGCGTGGAAGCCTGATACAAACATTAGCGCACCGCTGAGGCGGCTACTGGGTCTGAAGAAACCGCTCGAGGCGACTCGAGTGACCCGCCGACATTTCACTCGTGAGGGATAGCACTAATGTACGCGGCAGATCACTTCGATATGGGTCACAAAATGTGAACACCAACGCAAATGTAACACAATGGATCGTTTGGACACCTTTTCCGGGTTGCACCTAACGAATCCGTGCATAAAGTAAAACACCACTTTGACTCATTCATATTAGACAAAATACTAGTTAAAAATCGCCTAGGGCCTCGTAAGAGGAGTGCCTACTACTTTCAATATGCATACAAGGTAGGTTTCATGCATAAAAACAGCGGGATGTGGTGGGGGAAGTCGATTACAAAAGCTTCTAATGGATCCGTTGTGGTTTCTAATCGATTGGATCGAACCTCAGATTCTTGATGAAGGTGTTCCCAGTCTCTGAATGAGCATTCTCCTCCCCGCTCGTTTTGGGTGCTCTATTGCGAATTCAGGGACTGGCCACGAGTTCAGACTAGCCGGGAAACTGCCCTGACAAACATTCATCCTCCCGATTCGACCTCGGTCTCGAGCCCCGCGTAAAATCATTCAGCCTACCAAACCCCGTCTCCGAGATTGGCTGAATGAACGCCCGCAATGCGAGGATTACGCTACCTACAACCGAGCCGAACGACATCGCGACATGTAAGGTTAAATCTCTTTAGACGGATGAATAAGGTTGGACTCAGGCGAGACAGGTGTTTGTTTGCGTGACAAGCGTGTTAATTTCTTGTGTGCAGGCGGGTGGGCAGGTACAAGTAGATGATACAGTGAACAAACATTATCAAGTACTCGTAGAAGTAGACATTGGGAAGAAGAGAAGCATAGGTGACAGAAAAGGAAATAATGTCCAAGTTGGCGTAACGCAGATCAGGTCCCAAGAGTATAAGCGTGAAGAATTAGAATAGGCGTGGTATGGGTGGGAGTTTAGCAGCACAGAGGGATCGGGATGATCCAACACCTTCCTCCATTCTAAGTAGACAACTCAGTCAGCGGGTTGATCAACATCAAGAAGAGGCGATGGCGAGACTCACAGGAAGAGGGATGCATCCACCACGCAAGCGCTCAGCAGGTTCCTCCGCCTTGGGAGGTGCCATGACCATATCGCGTTGACCCGTAGGCTGAGATGAAGTGATGTAAGGATAATACGGCCTAGGCTGGTCTCCTCCCCGAGTAGGTTGGTAAGACGCGACGGGCGCAGTCAAGCCATAAGATTCACGTTGAGGTGCCATTATTAGGTAGAGTGTGTTCGTTAACGTGGGCGTTAAAGCGAAGTTGAGATTGAGGTTGGGAGTGAGTGAGAGACTAGGCGCCCCCAGCCCCCGTTTATAACGAGTTGGGAATAATTGGGGCGGTGGTACGAGAACGCTGCGGAGTGGCAAGTGACGTCGCGTGCCCGTCATTTCAAACGCAATAAGGGTGCGTATGGATCCAGGGTCCTGGTGGCTAATACTTGCTGAGTAATAGGGGCCATATTGGGGCCATAAGGAGCGGGCTTGGGCGTACTCTCTCGTCCACTACCACCCTTATCATCACCACAACCAACTCCAAACTACAATACTCACTCAATAATGCCTCCTCCAGAGTTCTTCGTTCGCGTTCAGCACGGGATCACCGGTCAGTCTAAGCCCGACCCGCAGTCCCGCGGGGTACAGCCTGCATCGCCCGATAGGTGACACTGACAACCTACGATGGACAGGCGGGTTCGCGCCCCCCACGCCCTCGGCGATCCATAACCTCGTGCGCTCGTCCGATGCGCCGGATAAGATCGTCATCCAGAGTATGGTCCGTCCGGACGGGGATCCACAGTTGAGTGCTCTAGGCGATAAAGAGATCCCGGTACGCCCCGCCTCTAGACTATGGAGGTTTGTTCCCCGGATAATCATGCATGATCACTAATGAGTGGTTGTTGTGTGGTTGATAGGTCGATGATCATGCTCCGCTCGTGAGGGAGCTGCACTCGATCTTGAAAGACTTGCCGACTGAACAGCCGCCTGGAAGTGAAGACATCTACGGCCTCGACACGGGGATCGCATGGGGTTCTGAAGATCTCGAGTGGGCGGTTCGTTATGTCCACTTCCTCTAGTTACTTTGACTAACGATTACCATCGTAGAATGGCGGACCATCTGGATGCGGAGGCGGGTCATCGGAGGTCCAGGCTACGCCTGAACAGAAGGCCAAGTTCAAGCGTGCAGTCGACATCGTCACTCAACTCACCAAGGCCTAAGACTCTCGGTCCAGCAACATCGTGAACACAGAATCAGCCCGTTCATCCATCTCTGTATTAATCGTCTCTTAATCAAATGACTGAAATATCTCAGAAGCGTCACAACGCTACCCGTGCGTGCAGCTCGAGCGATCTAGATCCACCGGTAACCTACCCTCGTGAACAACGTTCACCCGCCCCGGCGCCCATCAGCCCGATCTCTGTCTAAGATGCCTCGCTTATACTCTTAACCTCGACCAGCCTCGCCAGATGACCGATCTCACGCTTGATGCCAAGCCTTAACCGATGTTGCTAAATATACGCTCGAGACAGAACGAGGACAAATGTGTTTGTCGTTGTCTTGTCCGGATCAAGATGGGCGTCTAGGTCGCTCAACATCGCATAACTTATCTTCTGTTCAGAATGTTCTTGTGCATTACTGTAGAGGAGTGAAGCAGTGATCGCTTAACTAGACTCAGGCTTGTTTTATGAAATACAGGAGTAAAGGGTAAAATAGGGGTCATAAATAATCAAAATGAAATCATTAGTGAGACGTTACTTGTTCTAGTTAGTGTTGGTCCAGATGTTTCTTTTGTTTCGTTGGATTACGCTTATTCGTCTTAAGGAAAGGTAGGCGCAAAAGCAAAACTAGGAAACAGTTTACAACCAACGGCTCGTAGCCACCATGATCGCCACGTGACTGGCCACACTGTTTCTGCTCAATAATTGGTGGATGTCAGTAATTTTTTCTTGCTTTTCAACCTTCCTACTTGTATGCTAAGTATGTTCCGTACATCTTCGGTAATGTTTGTGTACACCGAACACTCCCAGCACCTTCGATCATTAAAACAGCATACGAAGCGAGGGTTACCCAAACGTCCCTGCGATTCTAGTCTATAGTGTTTAGACCGGTCTATGGCATCACATCCTATCAAATAAGTCCCGAGTTCTTACACTAAGAGCCGACTGCTCCCACCCTCAACAGACCTGCTTCTATTCCCTGAACCATTACTACGAGAGATGCACTAATCAAGCCGGAACAACCCGCCAAGCCTAGCCCGTGCGGATATTGCACCAGGACCGGGCCATTTACCAGTCAAATATGCCGAGACAACCCGAGGGTCAAACTGACCAGTCCCGCATCTCCAATTTACACGCCTGCCGGGTTGAACATCTTTCACTTGGCATTACCAACAAGAAGTGAGGTGTATTATTGGAAGAAGACTGGACGGGGGGAAGTGCCAAGACTCAATACTTAATTGACTTGGCGTTGAGACCTTGTTTTCCGGATGTGTCTACATATGTCTCGCTCGGAAGGATCTGGCTATATTGCCGGGATGAGGCATATTCTGGGTAGAAGTTCCCTGTAAACGCAAAAATATCAGTATAATTAAACCTCCATCAGCTCTAGCATCATTTTTTGGGTCGTGAAGATCAAGAAGATATACGTAGGGATGCTTGAGATGAAGGAATAATGGGATGGAATGGGAGGCTGAAATGCTATGCCGAGGGATGTACAACCTCCCGCAGTCTAGTTAACCATCGTATAGCCTCACATATACGCCGTCGGTACGTTATTACGAGCTCTTAGACACTAAAGTCGCCGCTCAGAGACATTACTAGCTGAGGAATTTCAGAGCAAATCCTCTCCATTGTATCACGTGACATACCTTCATTGCTCAGCATGTCTGGCAGCCTTATTTTCGACTTGTTAGTCACGGTGTGACCTCTTGTCTGATAGAGATTCGAACCCAGTTGATACTTTTTATAATTTGCCTTACACGCTCGCGGCCCGCTCTCATAGCCTACCGGCCCGCGCCTTCCATTGCCACTGTCCTGTTTCAGCACGATCCCACAAACCTCTTGATACCCCTGTATGCTACCAGCTATGTATCTTTTTCACCGATAACGTTTTCCGGTTTTCTCTAGCCCCGCAAAACATACCGTTAATTCTGCGTTAACCCACGAGTCCCGCACACAAGGGAAAGGGGCTAAGACAAGTGATGCACGCTCTCCAGGGTGCATTCTTCCAACATGATAGAACCGGCATTTCTTCCATTAATCTAATGTACTAAACTAGTCGAGGATGAAGCCCACGGTTCTCCGCCACAACCCCGGCACCCTTCGACCCTTCGGAAGCTCTAGGAGAGATCACGCAACATGCTCCTTTTCGTGCATCGAGCAACCCTCACCCATCATCTGCGAAACCTATCAGCACAGTCTAATCTATTTCTACAACATCCTCGGAGATCTCTCCAAGAAAACGTGTCAATATCTCCGGGTCGTATCGAATATGAATGCACGCATACATCCCTTGGGCGAGAACTTAGATCGTATTCGGAATCAAGAATCTTATTAGCATCCGTCTTTGACTATGGATAAGCCTTGTTTAGTCGACACCGGAGAAGAGTAACCGGAGAGGTTAGTGGTACTGCTCGGACTCCTGAGCGCTATAGCTCCCAGTCGGAGGAATGCTAACCGGAGCGAAAAGGTTTCACCCGATACAGGGCGTGGTTTTTGCGACGACAAGTCGGACTGGGTCCTGCGCGTTCGGACGGTCCATCCTTAGGGTTGTTTCAACACGATGCCCGTCCAAAGACCTCCTGATACATTCGGTACCTATTGCCCTCACTGAGGAAAGTTTCTGACTGTCTTTAGGTACCCCTAATTCTGTACCAATTGGTGAGCCTTGTGCGTGAGGAGAAGGGAATAATCTTAGCGACACATGTTCTCTGGGTGCATTCCTCCCACATAGTAGGTTCAGCATATCTTCCACCAATATAACATGCTAAATGAGCTGGAGGTAAAGCCTAAGTTTATCACCCAACCCCATCGCTCTCAGATTCTTTGTAAGCTCTAGGGGAGATCGTACAACGTGCCTATCTTCGCGCATCGAGCGACCCTCGACAAAGTCTATTAACGTTCAGTCCAACTATCTCAACAACCGCTCTCGTAGATTCATCGGAGAAAACGTGCTCGTGTTCACGGGTCGTATCGAATCAGTGTACGCATACATCCCTCGAGTGGATCACCCCCAGAATCGAAGATGTATCCAGTACCCGTCTTCGATCACAAGATAAGCTTTGTTCAGTCTTCCACGCAAATATCGGGCAAGTGCTACCGGAGATATCAAGATTCTCCTCGGACTCACGAGCGCTTTGGAGGTAAGCCGGAGGAAGGCCAACCGGAGCGAAAAAGATGTCACCCGTACAGAGCGTGGTTTTTGTGATGGAAGGGTTGACAGATATACTGTATTCCGAGTGCTTGTGCTTTTTGCTGACTGCGCAATAATATTCGGCATGGTGCAAAGGTGCTGGATAGGCGCTTCGTCTGAAAACGGACGAAAGCCAGATAGAATTCTTGCGGTGAACGTTCTAGTGGTATGTGAACCGGAAGGCACTCCCATAACTAGTTAGTCGCACACATACATCACATTCAACTTTCCGGGTCTCTTTGTATCTCGGTAGTCTTTCTGTGTATAGTTACTGTCCCACGGCGGTCTACTCAACGCTCGGGTGGTTCCGCCAGAACAGCCGTGCGAGCTATTACGTTGTTCAACCATACCTTATACACTTACTTTGACTCTCCAGATCCCACACGGAGTAAATCTGAAAAGAATATCAAGCCGGAACGACCCAGTAGCTTGGCGGCTATTTATACGGCATGTTCTCACACCAATACTCCTTTTAGGAACTTTCAAACCGCATACACGGGTCGTCTTACTGATGACTAGATAGAAAACGATTTGTGTCTTCTCGCATCTTCAGCTCTTACATACCGAAGGTGGAGGTCGGCCCGTGGGCACACTTATCACCAAATCGGGACTTAACGTGTTGATATCGAAGGACCTGGACACCTCACACGCCCCCCCAAGGCGAGCTCGTAACGCATCAAAGAAGGTACGAAGGCACAAAAAGGTTACTCCCCCAGATTCGCGCAGCACTCACTCACTAAACGTCTTCCACTTCAAGGGTCCCGGCTTCCACCTCTACCTTTTTTTTTTACCCGTTTGTCCTGTCTCGCAGATTGCCAGATGGGTCTAGACGAGACCGGTGCTCGTTCTCCGGTGATGCTGGCGTGAGTGTTGAATAGCTACGGATATACCTCGCGGTACAGCCTGTCGCTGGTGGGCTGGGCTGAGAAAAAAATGCCCCTATCACACTCGTCGAAGAGGGACAGCCCCTCAAAAGGCTGAATTGATGTCGAGCATTCACATGCGTTCAAGTGAACTTGCTGATTGACGCGCTGAACTCTCAACTCATCGTAAGTTTCGCTTGCATTACGGCCGCCAGAACCCTTGAGTTTAAGACGGCGCTCAAATGTTACTCGCGAGACTGCAAGAACACGCCAAAGCCTAAGGTTGTTTTTATCAGTTAAGCAACACCCTCAGTGTGTGTTTGGCGTGCCTGCCCCGTTATCCACAAGACAGGGCAGATCGATCGACGTGACACGCGGGGGATCAGCTGGTACCTTTGCAATCCTTTGTCCTTCGCCGGCCACGCAAGCACCGGCGTTGCGACCAGGCGGGGACTCTCGACGTACTCCTTACGATACCATGCACCCTCAATCGTGGCACCATCTCGTAGTTTGCCGGGCAATAGGAGTTGTGGCTCGACATGAGCCATGTGCACGACGCTGCCATGCTGCAGCTAGCTTGTTTCGTCAGCTCAGCAAGACAGCATAGTCCGCCCTAGTCTATTTTGCCGCGTGGTCGTCCATAGAATGAACCCTCAAACCACGGCTCGAGCTGTCTGGAACCGCCGGCTCCTGAAGCCGTAGAGTGAATTGCACGGACCAGCCGGTTCGGGAATAGAGGGAATATTAATGAGTGGCGCACATAAGCATTGATCTTGGATCCACCGGATCATATCCGACCCTCCATATCAGGACCTCAATCAAGTGGCTCACGCAGATCCCTTCAATAGGATATCAGAGTTCACTCGAGTTTATATGCTGTCATCCTCTTGACGTCGTGTGCAGGGTCATCACCGACTCGTACGCACTTCCCGTTCTGCTGACGAACCACTCGTCTCCACACTCTTGCGCGTCGAAACGCAAGCGCAAGTGGAGGAAAAAAAAGCACCGCCCGATTTCAGATTTTTTCAGATCCCCAACCGAACCCCAACGAACAAACAAGCCGTTCTAGATAGAAACACGGCTGAAATGGTTTGGTCCACAGCCGAGCGATGAACACTTCGACATGGAGCGGAAATTCCGACCGCTCACACGTTTGAGGTTGCCCCCACCAGGCATGGTGGGTGGGTCACATTCCTAAGTGTCATCGGGACCCCAGGGGTTATTGCAAATGGGGAAGCAAACAGATCCCGAAATGATGAGGAGGTCTAGGACATCGACGAGCTGAGAATGAAAAGGGCGCAAACGCCTCGCCCGTAAATGAAGATCGAGCGGTTGATTACAATCTAGTCTATTGGGTCCACCAATAGAACGACTGCTGAAATGCCGCATCTACGCGCTGACTGTTTATCAATGAAATGCGAAGGGACGCCGCCGATGGGGTCTTCTCCACCGACCACTTGAAATCAAGGTTCTCTAGTCCTATTTGGGGTAATATTACAAGTAATCAAGCGCATAGACGAAGGATACAGAGCGCGATCGCAAGAAAAAAGAGACCAGGCCGAGCAAAAATGTTCGGATGATTAACACAAACTGTAGCGTACTTCCAGCTGACGAAAAAAACTACAAGCAAGTATGCATGCGTGCGTACGGATCTGAGACGAGAAGATGAGTAGCATCAAACGGTCATAAGTACACTACAATCGATCTTAGAGTATACTCAAACAGAAAGAGAATAAAGAAACGGAACAAACGACCATCATACGGTGGCGCGCATCACTCAGCTCAGCCTCGAATAAACGGGATAGTTGGGCGAGATCCCGCCTTGACCGTCAGGGTTCTCGTACACGCCCGCAGGGGCCTCCTGGAACATCGACTGCATGGCTACCCCGCTTGGGACGTGTCCCACAGGGGGCATCATCCCATACAGAGATCCGGCCATGTCGTTCCCGAACGCCGCAGGCTGATAGTCCTGCCAATACTCCCCGGCACTGCCCCCGTTGGGCCCAGAATTCGAAGCTCCACGGCCAGCGCTGGCGTCCACGCTGAATCGCGCAGCAGAGGTGGTCCAGCCCTGACCCTGTTGCTGTTGTTGCTGTTGCTGCTGCTGCTGTTGTTGTTGCTGGATGTGGCCGCCGTCCCAACTTCCGGTAGGGTTCCCGCCAAAGTACTGCGAATCTGGCGGAGCATAGGAAGGGACTTCGCTGCCCCAACGCGCGTACCCGGGGTCCTGGAACATCGACTCCACTGGCTGTTGCTGGGCGTAAGCACTTGGCGAAGGGAGCGCCGCGTAGTTCGGGTTGGGGGGTTGAACGTGTCGCATCGTTCGAGGATTATGCATGAGCGCCGGTGCAGGAGAGTGAACAGGCCTCGAGTGGGCGTGCTGCTTCATCTGTGCGTCCGGATGAGCGCTCGGTCCAGCTGAATGAGGTCCGGATACATGACGAACAGGACCGGTGGGGTGCGAACCAGGCGCGTGCCCGACTCCAGGCAACGACCCATCCCGCATATGCGCCATCCTCGCCCCACCTGCAATCGCCCGCCCATCGCGCAACGGCGCAAGCTGTACACCTCCATCACGCATCATCGTCCGTATATCCGCCTCACTCCCGCTCCTCGCCAACTCCCCATTCCTCATCATCTCCGCACCATTCCCGTTTCCTAAACGCAGAGCCCCCTCAGAGGCGATTCGGTCCCGCGAAGGCACGTCCTCCTCAGCTTCTTCCGTCGTCTTGCGTTTACTCCTCCACGGGGAATGACGCAGCGTCTCGAGATAATGCGCTTGGATGTTCATCTTGCTCTCGTTCAATAGCTCGTGTGCGCGTCCGGCCGAGGGCCAAGTCATGTTCATCGTCTCGAGCGCAGTCATGCACTGTTGCAATCCCATCTGGGCTTGAACGTCTTCGGGATTCATCATCACTACCCAAACCAATCAGCGACCACTCCATAAGCTATAAAAGACTCCGGGACTCACATAGCGTAACGTGCATAATACTCGCACTAAACACATAGTAACTCAAAAACGCCGGCCCGCGCTCAAGACTGAAATCCTGCCCATACGCGCTGACGATCCGCGTGATATGGTTCGCCGCAGACCTGCACAGACCAATAGCGCGAGTAGAAGCTGCACTAGTAGACGAATCCGAAGTCGTAGATCCCTCGGGGGAAGTATGTCTATGCGAAGGAAGAGGGGTAATTCGAATCCTGTGCAAATCAATCAGTTAGTCTCCTAGTCTTCGTGAGGAGAGGAGAGGGAGGACATACGAAGGTCGGTGCAACAACAAGACACTACACCAATACATCATATGCAGCGTCAACACATGTGGCGGCGGGACCTTGCCACTCCCTTCCAACACGCATCTCGACACATCGTATCTCAAATACACAGGCAAGTCCAATAACCACTTCTCCAACTGCTCTTCCAGCCTGACGCGTTCGGATGCGCGAGACCCGGACGGCCGAATCGAATAGAGCGCTTCGACGATATGTGACAGAATCGCAGCTAAAACCTCAACATCAGCATTCGAGTCAAATAGAAAGAATGAAGAGAGGAATGGGTACGCACATAGCTTAGAAGCAGCCGAAAAACACTCCAACACCCTCCCAGGACTCGGCTCATACGAACCCACCTTCTCGCCCTTCTCCTCCCTCAACACATCCACCCACACCTCCCCATCTCCTTCCCCGACCTCTTGCCCGTAATCCGGCCACCGCGTATCATAGTCCCGCTCAAAGACAGCGAGCGGCCGGCCGATGTACGTGCTGACGTACTTGTCCATGACGACACATCCGAACCAGATGCACCGCCGCGTTTGTTTTTCGGCGGGCGTGAAGGTGTTTGCGCCTGCTGCTTGCCATTTGTCGATTGAGCGGTGGAGGCCGAGGTCTTGCGCCTGTGCGAGTTGAATGAGTGAGGATTGGATGGGGAGGGTCGTGTGAGGAGTGGCCGTGGCCGAATTAGGATAGAATAGAATAAATAAGATCAGATCAGAACTAGTCGAAGCAAAAAGATTCGGTTGGGACGCACCATCCGTACGCTCATCCCAACATACAACCAAGCCTGCGCCATCGCCCCAATCCCAATCTCCCGATAACTCAAAAGCAACAACGCCTGGCACGTCGACGCCTTGGACGATGCGTAGCTCCGATCTGCACATCCATTACGTCAGTCGGAACAACGAAGGAATTGGGGAGAGGGGAAGCAGACGTACTGAGTAGGACCTTTGCTGCTTCGAGGTAGCGGTCTCCGGCTGCCCACATCGTTCCTGCGCGAGAGGGCTTGGCGGGACGGGCATCATATCGAGCTGCGACGGCATAGATCGATAGTAATAGTAGTGTTGGGATCCGAGTTGCAGGTGGAGCGTCTGGTTGGGCGCTACGAACACACGAATGAATAAACGATACCATATCAGCACGCCATCTCTCTAAAATGAACAGCGGGGACCAACGAGAACAATGGCAGAATGAAACCCTCACCTAGCCTCCCAATCTCTCCAAAACGCCTCTTGATGCACAATCGGCAACACAGGATGCACATACGTAAAATATAAACGCAACAGTCGTTCTTGTTGCGCTCGTCCGGGGAGAACGCCCTGTGCATATTGTTCAGCTTCGTATTCTGTGCCGCCGATTCCTGGTCCGCCATTGAGAATGGGGCTGTCGCGTTCGGGTTGGTTATGGTGGGAGGAGGTGTTGGACGTGTCTTCGTCTGTGGTGTTTTCTTCTGCGACGGGTGGCCAGACGCGGCTGCTTGGGAATCTCCAGATGCCATCGTCGTCCATCCGGACTCGATCGGTGCGATAGGCTGGCGCTTGTGCTAACAGGTGAAGTCCAGACGCTTTGCCGTGGTATCGCAGCTGGTGGTGCTCATTGAGAGAAAGTTGGCCCAGCGCGTCCGTGAGCGCATCGGGTTCTTCTGGGTCGGTGTCTTCTTGGTTCACATGATGCGAGTGGCCGGCATTAGTCGGGTGAGAGGGAGAAGTCGATCCTGAAGAAGAGAGACGGCGGCGAAGCGGCCTATCGTTGTCGAGTGGAGGAGACCGGTGCGAGATGGAGCTCGGCGTACGGGAGTGGCGGGTGTAGTTCGGACCTTGGCCGAGGGAATTAGATGTGGAGGGGTGAGCAGACGTAGGCGTGGAGTTGGCGGTTCCAAGGATACGCGCTCCGAGTTCTTCCTGCCAGTCGCGCGGGGGAACGTCAAAGCCGACTTGACCTACAACGAGCCGTCAGTACGGTAAAACGCCGAGCCCGAAAAAAATGAATGAGCGACGAGACGGGGTAATTAGACGCACCGTTCAATATCGCGGTCCTCGCCGAATTGATGTGCGTCCGCGCCTTGGGATCTTTCCCGTCTTCCTTGCCGCGACTGCCGAATGGACTCTCGTCGACGCGGGAAATGATGTGGCGCGCGAGCGGGTCGGAGATGATGTCAGCGACGAGCGACTGAGCGCGTGGATCCGGCGACGCGATGATCGTGCCCAGCAACGCCTCGAGCTGGTGCAGCCGCGCCTCGATCGCGTCGATGTACCCCTTTGGCGGACCGCGTTTGCGCGAGGGGCCGAGGAACGTACACTCTGCAAACTCGTCAGCCGAGGTCGTCAACGAAAATTAAAAACGCACCTTGAGCTAGTAAAACGCAATTGCGACAGGCAGCGCTGTCAGCGCTCTTTTCGCACTTGCACTTGGCCTTTCGGCAGTTGTCGCACGCCTTGGACGAGCGCTTGCGGACAGGGCGCGAGTCGCGGGCGCCGGTGTGGTGGTCGACAACGGCAAGATCGTCGTCATCGTCGTCCTCGTCGTCGTCGGGCAAGACATGGGCCAGCGACGGATGGGCTGGGGGCGGGGGATGTATGCGGGCACCGGGATGGAGCGACATTATTTCAGGTTGTCCCGGCGGATCATTCTCCCACTCTTATATCAGCCCCGACCAAGGACCCCACTCCCTGCGCCAACGGACCCCAGACACAGTCTGCGCCTCGAACCGATCACTTGGATCGCCGATTCCGCACCGCCACCCACGATCCAGTCACGTGCGTCCATATGGGGCCTGGTGGTCTCACGCGCAGGAGTCCGGGCCTTGATCCGACAGCCCCCGCGGAGCCGGCGTGTTGATCGTCGATCAGCACACAGGGTCCGTGGGGCGAGTCTCCGTGAAAGCGCGCTGGGCAAAGCGCCGTGATGACATGCAGGTACGCTGGTCGAGGCATAGGCCCCGCGTTGGTTGCGGGCGTTGCTGACGACCCCCGCCGGCTTCTTCCGTGGCGCGCGTTCTAGCCATCGATCGTCGTCGAGCAACGTTAATCTTATCGACCCTGTCTACCAGGGATACATGCGTTGTCTCCTGCGACGCGAAACCTACCTTCCCTCGGGGGGCACCCTCACCCACTTGAGACTCGCGTGTCGGCTGTCAGTTTCGTGTGTGCTGCGCGTGACGGGGGAGCTGCGGACGGGTACCAATATCACCGTGATTGGCAGTTCCAGGCCCAACAAGGAACATACGTCATATCTAAACCAAGAATCATGCTCCAAAAAGCGGGATGTGCGGTTCGCGCCCCACGTCTAATTCTTCCTATCAGTGGTTTCGGGATGCTTTCTTTAGTTCCTTGCTCTACTGTATCGAGTCTTTCCGCAATGAATAGTGGGCGCACCGCGCGGGTGATGTACATTGTATTCATGATTAGCTTGGGGCCTTGAGCGTTTCCCGGGAGTGGTGCGTCTCGCCCGACATCATCCGCCTGCTTCTTTCGAGCTCCCCGCCTAACCTAAGCCGCCAAGCCCATAACCAATCAACGCATCCACCTCACTAATCACCCTCCACCCTCGTCACGCATCTTACGTCCGCTCCGCACAACGGCGGAGGAAAACAGTCATCCGGCGGCCCACCTCACTCATCCACGATTCTAGTGATCGTGGCTCCATGATTTCGGTGATCGTTGTACCCGTCGATCCGCTCGGTCTTACACAAGTAGATTAGACTCCCGAACAACTGCAGAATCGACCGGAACTTCTAGCCGCTGTTCGGGAGTCATGGTTC
>JANWGL010002539.1:0-16516 GCA_025200755.1 Ceratobasidium sp. C01 | reverse complement strand
ACTCTCGTAGATTCTTCTCTACACATCTCGAATGCTCTAGGAGGATTCCCTGCGTGTATATAAGGGTGAACGCTGGAGTGTTCACCCACCATTCCATAGAATATTATCTGCCTTGCCCCTCATATCTAACCGACGCCTCCGGCGTTGTACCTGAGTCTTACTGCGCTAAGCATATAGTATAGTTCATTGTGTGTATTCTATACTACATAAATACATATATTGTTACATGGTCACTAGCAGAAAATCAAAGCAACTTCCTTCTGATGCCATCGACTCGTTGGCTTCCCGTGCCGATGGGTTGTTTATCTGGGCGAAGACTGCGTGCAAGCTTGTGCTAAACAGTCACAATCCGAGGTCAAGCCTTAAGCTAGTACTTGAAGGGAGCTCGTTGAATCAGGCGACCAATCCACTTGATGCTCTGTATACAACCGTGATTGAACTCAGTCTGGGTTCTGGTGGCATGAGCAACACGCAACACGTGCGCAAATGTCTTGGGGCTATCATTGTTTGCTCAGCGCGCACCCCTCCATCAGTGGATACTTTAAGCAGCTTACTAGACGGACTAGTCGAGAAAGATGTTCTTCAATCCGTTGTGGAGAGTCTTGGTTCAGTGCTGTATATAGACGACAACCAAGGCGGGGTGGTTCGTGTCTACCATCACTCATTCACAGACCACATGATCACGTTGACTCGTTCAGGGCGGTTCTGCGTCAACCTGGAGCAGCAGAACGTCGACTTTGGTCGTTGCTGTCTGGAAACAATGTCAAAAGAGCTCAAGTTCAATATATGCGGGTTGAAAACATCGCATCTGCATAACAGCCAGGTCTCAGACTTAGGCACATGAGTTGATTCAGCAATAAGCCCTCACCTGCGCTATAGTTGCCTGTACTGGACAAGCCACTTGACCCGGTCCAGGCTGAAGAAGCTCGGAGAACCACTAGAAACATTCTTGTTTCAGCCATCGATATTGTACTGGGTTGAGGTGCTGAGCTTGTTGGGCAAGCTAAACGTGGCGATGTATAGTGCTCTGGAGCTGTCCAAATGGAGTCAGGTACATGAGCTTTACTTCATTCATAAAAGCTATGGGAATACTCGCTGAATCTTCAGTATTGTTGTAGGACTTGGACGGTTTATGTGAATGTACGACAGACCTCTACCGCTTTGTGTTGGCGTTTTTTGACCCTATATCGGAAAGTATCCTGCACCTATATGTATCTGCATTGGTGTTTTCTCCCACACGTACACCACTTATAAAGCGACTACAAGCAAAGTTCTTAAACACAATTGATATTACAAGAGGTGCAGAGGAGAGATGGACACCCTGGCTGCAGTGCATATCAGATCCATCAGCCATGTGGGCAATATCAATCTCAAAGGATGGGAGGCATATTGTATCCAGCTCGAACAACGGCACGGTGCAAATGTGGGATGCAGACATGGGCACTCCACTCAGCAACCCTCTAATCGGACATTCAGACTCTGTCTTGTCGGTTGGGTTCTCTCCCGACGGGCGCCGCATTGTCTCTGGCTCAGATGACAACACCATCACAAAAACGGTGGCAGGAAGGACGCGTATTACAAGGATTCTATCATATAGAAGGATTAGTATAATTTATGAGCAAGTATAATTACGCCAAAGGAATGTAAAAGATCGGCAGGATGGTCGTACCATTGTCCAGCATTGTATAAAACTGCCCGGATGTTAAATAGATACATGCCTTTGATATAATGATAATTCGCACCTATTCCAGTCGTGAAATTCTAACCTGCTATACAGCTTTATGGGCCTATGACTGCCTTCCGATTCTGGTGTATGAGATATGTCGGAGACACACATATAGCCAGCTCTTGGTGAGTTATAACAATAAGAGAAATGGTGTGTTACAGGTCATACAAGTCATCTATCACATCCTCTTCATCACTCAATACATGATTAGACTCTTCGTCGCTTACGGCGCTCGATAAATCGTCCTCTGCGTCAACCAATTCTCCCCCGTCATCTATCTCATCAGGTTGAAGGTCTTGGCCCACAAAATGGCTGACACTGGGCTGGCTATTCTCTTCAAGCTCAGCGTCCTCGGTCTCGTCCTTGTTGACCTCTAGCCGTTCAATGCATTGTTAGATATAATTCTCATGTAAATAATGGATGAATATGTACCGTGGGTAATATCAGGCGCAAAATCATAACCATCAGAGGCGTATTGCTTGAAATGGCCAATGCCGCCACCCAGGTATCGCAGCATCATGTCCCGATCAACAAAGCTATCAAGAAAGTAGGGATAAAGTAAGTACAATAGACTTGGCGTAGACACAACTGATACCTACCGGTTGACATAGTAATATTTCCTATCCCCTGCATTGCTATTCAGCGCAGAGCGTGGTAAGTCAATGGCGAGGCATGGGTCTGCCATGCCAGAGTTAAAGTCCGGGATGAGGTGGGTTGCGCGCACCACATGACGTGGGTCAACAAATCCAAATGCTTTGAGGATTTCCGTATCATTGCGACACTTTCCGTATGCTACACAGTCCAGGTGCTCCACATCCCAACCACCTTGCACTTCGTCATTGTAGTCTAGCCAACGTACCCAGAGAAAGTCCATCCGCTTGGGTGGGCAACCATAGAATCGGACATTTGCATGATAGATGCTGAGGACGCGCGCATATAGGAATGGATGCAAGTCAGGTTTATCACCAGTATCACTTGGTAAGAGGATATATCGACAGGGGAACTTGGGGTTGATTATATCTTGTTGGCGACGAACGTCATACGATGTATAATTGATACGGAGTGTTGCATGCAAGTACATTTGGTCAGCTTGAAAGGTTATTTTTCCGAGTTTGGATGCTTCAGCATCACCTGTGAGTCGTGAAAGTAGGTGCTGTTTCAAAGAAATAATAAAGTACTAGAAGCAACAAGTGAATCTTTTGCTCTATTCTCAGCGAACAAGGACGTACTTTGACAGCAGGGTTACGCTTTTGGCTATGAACCCACAACGGGATATTTACTGCGTCTTCCGTTCGATCACTTTGTCCAATATGGTAGGGTTCGGCATTTTTTTCACTGATTATTACATTCTGATTGGTAGCGTTGTGCTGCGAGTGCTTATTGAGCCGTTCTTGTATTATGTCGAGTGCGTCTTCAATCTCGCCAATATGCGTCATTTGGGGAACTGCCTCTTGCCCATTTGTACGGAGCCACTGAGCTTTAATCTTTGGATGTTGTAGCTCTGTCTGTTAAAAATGTATAAATACGTGACACTTAGACTTTGAGAGAATAGCTTACTGCCTGAGTTGAGAACGAGTCTGTTCTGCCGTTCTGCGTTATGATGGCAACGTAGTCCCCCAGAGCATGAAAATTGAATGTATTCAAGTTGAGCTTGCACTGTTTGCATGTTAAGGTTTGGGATTTGTCTTTGCAAAGTTGACCCTGTCCTCTGTTTACTGCTCGCCGTTGCCGTGCTCAAAATTCACATGGCGTCCCGAGCACCACAAGACCAGCCGTAGCGGTCTGAAAACCACGAAGCTTGTCCCCTAGCTTGATTGTCTCATTGGAGAGATGTTTGGGGTCGCCGAAGTATGCTGGCGGAGTTTGGCGAGGGCATGCCAGCAAGTGAGTGAAAAAAGCACGGATTGAACTTGGGAGTCAATGCTGCCAGGCATGATCCCTTTGAATACCAGAATACAGCACTGGGAGCGAGGTGTAAGGCAGATTATAATAGACCTCATTTGCTATATCCAAACACACCTGTAATATATCCTCAAAATCGCGTGCTGCAAGTCGCTTCAAGCTTGCTACATCCTCACTAAACTTTCGAATTGTTGAGTTACTAAAGGTTGGGACTAGACGGAATCTGAACTTAATAGTTAGAGTTAAAACCAGAATGAAAGAAGTGTGAGAGCAAACCTCTGGTTGAATTCAGCAACAGCCTTGCTCCCACACCCGTACAATATGCGGATCAGATGTGTGAGTAGTGCCTTCCAGACACCCAATTAAACTTCGTGCAAGAGATCTATAACAAACATTTTATAGAAAGCGAATCCCAGAGGCAGGAGTAATCGCGAGAACGCGCTCTTGAAGCAAATGGGTTAGTCACCTGAAAAAATCCTATAAAGTACGGAATCTTACCTCAGTAGGTACAAGCGACTGTGGCTTGAGTAGCACTTTGACCTCTGCATTTCCTACGGCTTTGTGTTCGTTGTATATCAGTAAACGAGCTTGTTTAACAATTTTTTGTCGCCGCAAACTGTCCTGTCATAATGTCTTGATGCGCTTCTGCATGTTGGAGCGTAGTCCCATCTTATGAACCAGCTCCATTGGCAGCAGGCATCGGGGACATGGGAATTGACCCTTATCACGTATGGTAGCCAGTAGGACTCTACGCCAGATGTTTAGATGATTGAGAACCAAAGTATTAATTTTACATACCTCTCAGGATAGTCAGCAGCATATGTGAATATCCGTGGGAACACTCGGCGAGTGACCCCGTCGGCACATTTGATGACCACCCTGTTTTTCCAAGTGTGAAGAAACTCTGCATCGAGGAGCTCGCATAGAACAGCTTGCATGAGCTCAAGGCGTAGATGTGTGAGCAGAGTCGCAGAAGGTGGGCGCCCATTCAATTTGGTAATCTCGTCCTTAATCCCGTCAGGTAGCTATAAAATGAATGTAAACATGTATAATATCTGACAAAGGAAGCTGCACATACAGATGGAATATGCGCAAGCTCAAAGCACGAACCAGAGTTCGGCTTACAGCACTTGTATTTACTCAGGTTCCCAAGCCACATATACAAAACCGAAGCTTTATTGGTGCTGAAAGCCCCTAGTTGCAGACCACCGGACCCGAGCATCACTGCTGCCACTACCCGGGGATGCTTACAGCCCTGATCAGCAATTTTGAGTCGCTGGACCTCCTTATGGGCGTCAAGCATTGCTGGAGATGTATACATCTCATCTGTAACTGTTTGGGAGTTTGACTTGGTCATACCCGGAGGCAGCCACTTTGATTTGAATGGATTATAGTGGAATTGTGTGACGTTGTTGCGTGTAAAAGCCCAGCGAATCCCTTGTAAGATCGTGCGCAAACGTAAACCTATTTGAATATAGTTAGAATTAAGTACGGCAGATTCAAAGACACACACCTGAGACAGAGAGGCGTTCAGGTTTCAACCGCCCAGCCTTGCCCTTCCCAAATATAGCTACCTGAACCGAGACTGGTTTTTGGACCCACCCCTCCAATTCCTTGTTCGCCCCATCCACAAGTTGCAATCTTGTGGCAACTGCAAGTTCTTGATTAATCGCTCGCAGGTTGACGCCATCGAGGTCTCGTGGATTGAAGCTGGGGTGTAGGATGACATTGGTGCGTAGTTCTTCACGACTCGTGACAGATTTAGCACCTCCCTTCCAAAACCAGTGGAGGAAGTAAAATGTTGACAAATGAGGGCATGGAGCAATAGCATCACGTATCGATAAGGTCGATAATAATGAATGGAGAGACTCCAGGTCACCACTGTGGTCGCTGTAATTGGCAAGGGTGCACTTGCTATCTGGTATTGACAAAGGCTTGGGTGTATAGATGCAATAGCGACCGAATGAATCAATTGGTGTTTCGAAGGGCATAAGTCGAATATGTGCTTGGGGTAGGTGGGAAGAAAGTGGTGGAGTCGTTGCATTTAGATTATCGCTGTTATCGAGAGGGGCCGGAGGTTCCGGTAGTGCGTCGTGGTTCTCACAATATGCTCTGAGCAATTGTCGTGTGCGATAATGTGTTGAAGGACCAGACCTGAGTGAGTTGATAGGTGCAGGAGCAGTGTCCAATGTGGGGACGGTCAGCGGAAGAGTTTCAAGAGGCTCCGTCACATTGAGAGTTCCCCTGAGCATCTCCTTGAATCAAATGTCAATATGTATGGGTAGTGAGGTAAGGTAGAGAACATACTATTTCAGACTCTTCCCCAAGATTCGTCAACGACTGGGCGTTTGTAGATGGAGCCAGTGGCACTGTTGGTTTGTGAGGGTCGTTTGTGGCTCTAGCACGCCGTGGATATGGCGTGAAATGTCTCCGATCATGCTCAGCAACTTTGGGGCATACATTTTCATGCATTGATAGTGCCTTCCAGATGTTGAATACACGATCTTTACAAATACAGGAATGCAGGCGACTTGGATGCATGGTTGTGGGTGAGTGATAGAACGAAGTCATTCTCAAGGTAAACACACCATAAAGTCATGTGGCTCCCCAGCTCTAGTTGTTTGATGCAACTGCTAGAATGTTCGAGCAAATGTGCCATAGATTTGAGGCAACGCGTCAGTGAATCATGTCGGAGGCGGGGTGGCCACGACTCTTGCAGCGCCACTATTTGAAATAGACCAGTTGCCGAGTTTTGCCAGGTGGGATGAGTAATGGTGGAAACGATTGAGTCCCCTAGAAAGTACTTGTAAATTCTAGCTGGTGTAGGTATATAAGGGTGCAAGTGGCTCTACAACGCAGCTAGGTCTTTTCCCACTCACCTCCACACACTTCCATCACCTCCAAAAGTTTAAGTCAACTGCCACCATCATGCCTGGCGCTCAACGAGTCTCTCGTCCACAACAACATAATGCGTAAGTTAACTAAAAGTCCATCCGTTGTTAGCAAAAACTTATACTTGCCTGGAAAGATCACCATATGACCGCCAGGCAACACCACCTCCAGCTACGCCACCCCCTACCACATCCGAAGATGATCCGCTTGACTCCAACTGTAGCCTTATCCCCACAAATGCACGCCAGGTTACTCGGATGGTCGCCATGTTCTGGGTCCCTCGAGAAGCCCTGAACTCTTGGGCCGAGCTCCGCCAAGCAACCGAGGATGATTCAGAGGAGACACTGCAAGCAACAGCTTCAACAATGTAAGTATTCTAACATCCCCACTGAGGTTCAAACACTTACAAGGGTTGAACCTAGTGAGAAGGTTAACTTTGCAATATGTGAAGAACTCGATTGTCTCCGACCAACTTTGTATGACCTCTTAGCCACCAAGGATGGCTCTTATATGCAAAATATTCGGAATAAGGTTAGTTTCAGTACCTCTTGGAGCGCCAACATTTTCTGAATCACTTTACCTACAGTTAAGAGACAGTCAAAGTGGCGCCAAGGCAGAAGATAACAACAAAGTCAAGAACACGATTGTGTACTGGAGGAAATGGGAACCCAACTTGGAAGGGCAACCAAAGACAAGCCGGGGTCTAGAGCATCCAGAATGTGCACGCCTTCTCACGCCTATCACAATGAACTTTGAGGACGATGAGTGAGTACTTCGTATATTTGCTTCTGGTACAGCTATTTACAAATCACTTCAGTGAGCGACGCCAGTTCATTGAGTGTGGTAACCCCCCCCTTGTGTCGAGCAATTGGCCTCGCCTTTTATACTTGGATGAGAGTGGTGATCCCAAAAAACCTTCAAAGGGCCTCTTCCAAGGCCAGCTACTAGTAAAGGTAAGTTATTCACCGCTTATTTGACTAACCGACCAACCGATGGACACGCCTAAGGGCAGCAGAAGGTCTCGTATAGCAGTAGAGTACAAGGACAAACCAGGTCATGTGACCACCCTACTACAGGTGCCCCCCCAAATAGAAAGCCGGGTGTCCTCAGTCGGCAAAGGAGAACAAATGTAAAAAGACCAGCAAACAAAAAAAGAGGAAGACCAAGAGAAACAAAAAGTAGACATACACACAATCACCAAGACCAAAAGCAGCAAATCTCAAATCAAGCTAAGTGGCTAACTCATACCAACCTCGACAAACATCCAACAGATAAATCAACTTAGGCCTTGCCAAAGACCAGTCATCAAACCCATGAGGAAAAAACAACTCAATCAAACAAGCCAAAGCACCTGGCTGTAACTCCTCAGTGTCCAAAATGTCCTGGGCTGCCTGACGAAGAGTGATAGGCCTAGCCCAAGGGCACCCCTTGTGACGGCCCCATCAGCAAAATCCCCCTTCACTCCGGAGCAGCCATTTTGCTCCGGTTCACGTTGGAGCCCGAGGAGCATGTGCTATGATGCTCCAGAGTGCTCCAGAGTGCTCCACAGCACCCGGGAGCACTGCTTCAGTGATCCTGAGAGCCACATGTGTGCTCCTGAGCCCATTCTAACCAAATATAGTCTTAGGAGGGTTGCAATTTGAAAAATGTACCAAAAGTAGGCATACAGCCTGAGATTTCCAAATCTGCAATCAAAACTCAATTTGGTCAAGGAATGATAGAGAAACAAGCAGAATACATACCCAAACCTGCAAAGAATCGTGTTTGGGCGAATAAAATGCGAATTCCTCCACCATTTACTTATCAATTTCAAATCTGAAAATGCTTACATAACTTTCAGAGTGGGGCGCATCTTTCATAAACATTTGAAATTGCCCAAACAGGGAATTAATTAATTTGCAATTGATCAAACTTTTGAACCAGCCATGAGATTTTCATCCCCTCTTGACCAAATAGGCTAAATGCTATAAAATACCCATGGGGGAGGTCTCAGGTGCACTGGCCTGGACTGAGGGATGTGGTGGGGGGACTTGTCTGGAATCAGACTTCCAGTCAGGTGACACTTGGCAGTGTACCTCAGTGCTGGGTGAGGTGATTGATCCAGCAGGCAACTTAACTTAATCAGGTGATCAATCTAAAATTAAGCTCTAAGTAACATTAATGAGTGCCCCATTATGGGTTGAACATAAGATTAGATATGGTTAGCTTATGTAGTAGTACAGAGCACTGCCCTGGCACCCCTGAGTGCTCCAGCGTGCTCCTAAGGCTAGAGCATGTGCTCCTGAGTGCTCTGGATTGGGGGGGGTGGCTCCAAGCGCTCCTTTGCTCCAGAGCACTCTGGAGCGCTCCAGAGTGCTCCAGAACAAAGTTGAATTTTGCTGAGCCAGTGCAACCACATATGCAAGCCTCCAATCCACCTCCATCCCATTGATGACAGTCTCGTCAACAGTCAATGGCATAGATGGTGGGGGTGTGTGTGCGGACAGGAGGAGAAACAGGTGGGGTCGGATCCTATGGAGTATTTAACCCATAACAGGCTGGACCGTTTGCAATAAGTGGCAAGTAGCCCAGCGTGCGGATCGCTGCACGAAGGCCATCTGGGGTAGAAGGGCGAGTTGGCACTGGGTCTGCTTCAGTCTGAACAGACTGGGTAGCAAAAGAGCGCATCAGAGGGACTGGGGGAACAGGTGGGGGCTGAGAAAGCCTCTGGCGAGTGGTAAACGCTCGCCCAGTCAAAGCAAACGACCGGCAGCGTCGCTTCCGACGCCCAATTCCAGACCAGGGTTTTGCACCATCGACATGGAGGCCGCTGAGGTCGCGTGGCTGAGCCCTGAGAATAGCAAGGCGGTCCTCAGCAGCTTTAGCCCGGCCCAATGCCTGAATATCGACAATGAGCTGGGCCATTGCTGCCTGCAAGACCGGCTCCCAGAGCGCCCAGCTGTGGCATATGCGCTTGGGTTGTCGTAGGAACAGTTCGAGCTCCCATTGACAGCCAGGCACGTCAGGTCGGGACCGGAGCCGAGCCTCGTACTCTCGGACAAGGCGTTGATCGTCAGGGTCGCGAGCGGGCATGATCTAGTGTAGATAGTTGCAAACAGCGGCGCGTGGAACGTGTAGACGGAGTAGACAGAGTTAGAGGAGCCGAACGATGAAGAGATGACGCGAAACAGTGCGGAAATGAGCGAGTTACAGTCGAAAATCGAAAAACCTCGATCGAAATGGAAGCCCTGAAAGTGAATGGGCAGCGCCAAGACGAAGACGAGTCCGGGGTGTACCACAACCCGTCGGCGCGTAGAAAAGAGGCAAGGCCATCGATCGAAGGTCTGAGCGCCAAGATCAAGGCGGGAACGGCGGAGATCGATGACGTTGTGTGCGGGGGAACAGGAATGGAGAGAGGAGGCGGCCCCAGAATGACGGGCGCAGGAAATACGGTGGGCAGCGGCTCGTTCAAACGGCGTACGTTCTGGGATCAGAACGAGCTACTGCTGAGAGGATTCGGTGGCGCGCAGGGGCGTGGAAACACGTAGGACCAATGGTAGGACCTGCAAGCCACTGGGCACTCGAGCAAAGACAGAGGCGTGTTGCCCGGACCAGAGAGCGTGCCGAATGGAACTTGGGGCGCGTCGTTCGATGCGGACAACGTGTAGCTTTCGAATGGCGTACTTTGCTAGGTTTTTGGGGCGCAGGCTGAGGCGGGGATACGCGAATATGCGATGGGATGAACAAAGGGGCCAATGACACTTCAAATGAGCTGGAAAGTCGTCCAGAAGGCCAGAGAGGATGGGCAAGATGTCGTTTGACGCGTAGAGAGCAGTAGAATCAAACTAGAAATACCACGGGGGGCTGGAAGCGCGAACAAAGGCGAAAAACGCGCTAGACAGCGCAGGTGGCTATGTTGTGGGTGCTTGAGGCACCAGAGACCAGTGAGGCACAATTAAGTGCAGGAGAGGCAGCAAGAAAGGCAGGAGGTAGAAAGTTATCAATCCCACAGTCGTCACCACGATGGACACGCCTAAGGGCAGCAGAAGGTCTCGTATAGCGGTAGAGTACAAGGACAAACCAGGTCATGTGACCACCCTACTACACCGAGCGTTGACTCACCGTGTTTAGGCAGGAAAGGCGATCCCCCACTCTCCTTCCTCCGTCATAGAGTCGACTACTGTTCGCCGAGGCACAGTAAAGCGAGGTCCCAAGGGGATTGCGCACAAGTACCAGCTGGGTGTGGTCACAACAGCGTTCCTAGCGTACATCAGCAAAACCATGCAGGGACCTGTAGATTTGAGACTCTACAGATGTCTACAGGGGATATTCACATCTCCAGGCAACTACATATTTGAGCTCATCTGGATGGGTCTACTGTATTACACTCCACTCTACTAGGGGCTCTGTAGACTACTCAATGTGCTGTAGCACTTATGTAAGTCACCTCATGCTTCTATTGGTATTACTAATACAACAGCCTCTGATTGGCCAATTCTCAAGATTGTACTAATTGGTTGAAGTTCAATGTACTTTGAGAAGCACTCCCAAAGCTTTAGATGTATATTTCATATTCAGACCAATGAGAAATACTGATTCATGGTTACTAAAGTACAACCGCGCCTACTGATACAAATGGAATCACAAAACGAAGAGATAATCAACACAACACGACCGTCTAGACCGGTTTTTTGCATCTGATAGCTGCATCGCACCCGAAATGGAGACGCTACATCACGCTGAGGAGAGATTGGAGTCGACGCGCGCTCACTGCTCAAGCAAAAAAAGCTACAAACACGCTAGTCAGAGGCTAGGCGAACGATATATGGTGTGTAACCGACCACGAGGTTGAAAATGTACGTACATGCCGAAAGTTTCAGGCCGCTGGCTGAATGCGAGCGTAGGGTACAATTTGAACGTATCACCGGCGCAGCAGCAAATCTGTACGCGTGAACAGTTAGAGTGACCGAAGAGACGATATAATAGTGCGTAACCGACCACGAGATTGAAAATGTACATACATGCCGAAAGATTCAGGCCGCTGGCAGAACGCGAGCGTAGGGTACAATTCAAACAAATCAATGGCGCAGTAGCAAATCTGTATGTGTTAACAGCTATAGTGACCGACCGGATTGATATGGGACACATACGCAACGATGCGAGGCATGAGGTGTTGATCCTAGATGCGTCTCAGCTCCCTACCACATCTGGTGCTAGGACCCCAAGCTTTCCTACCCGGAGCTCACTGGGCGCCCTTCCCACTCCGAGCTCACAGGGTCTTCATGGAGGTCAAGTTCAGGGCAGCTCCCGGCCTCGTGTTGAGATTGTGTTGCCTGGTGTTTCTAGTGTGGTCAAAAAGAAAGGTGTGTTAACTGTCAGTTACCTGGTTTCTTATATTTACCTTGAGATCATAGGTCCTGGGGCTGCTCAGATGGCCGGGAAGCTCAAGATTTTGAGCACGCAGAGGCCATAGGTATTGGGGTTGTACATGTAAGTGAGTATACAAATGTTTATTGCTTGGATAACCTAAAGCTTGAATATAGTTACTCTTGAAAGTTCTTCTCTTCCATCACTTTACTGTTTGTCAAAGCTTGTAATACCTTCCTTTGCTTCTATTATACCAAGTGTGGCTAGTTACTTGTATCTATGACCAGACCCTGGTGCAATTAACTCAGCTATTAATTATTGATCATTGATCATCCAATGAGATAGTTAAGGGACTGTCATTACTAGTAGCCACTGTGGTCAAATAGCAAGGACTGCATGTACTGTAGTGCCTGAGTCCACATATTTGTACAGTAGAGAAACACATTACTGTAGGATGGTGATCTACAGTAGTGTGTCAAAGTACTGTAGACAGTACAAATGTTAGGCTACTGTACAATACATGTCTACTGTAGATTGTAGATCTACAGTAGATTGCAGATCTACGGTAGACCACAGTTCTACTGTAGAGCCACTGTGGAATTATCTGTTCAATGTTAATGGGGCAGAAGTGTAGGCTACAGACTGCTACATGGAACTCAGTAGAGTGGGAGGTTTTTGCTGAAGTACGTGGCGGTCATCGTAAGCATTTGGAAATACTAAGCACTCGGTTCAATGCTAACTCTGTGGCAATTACTAGGTTCGCTTTGCGCTTTCAGCCAAAGATACGTTTAGCGATGATGGCGGAACGTTCAATTATATCGAATTCTACAACCAACTCCGCCAGTATCTGGAGTCCCAAAAATTCCAGAAGTCCGTCGGACCGCTGCTTGCGTGGTGGAACAAGTACCTACAGCTTAATGATCCTCAATAACTAAAGAGAAAATTCTAACAACAGTCTCACAGACAGCTCTTTCCGAATGGAGCTCACTACCATAATAGTGCGACAGATGCTGAGGGTCCGGCTAGTATGCTGTCGCTGCTCGAGGCTGAAGTTGAGGCCGACGAGGAATATGAAAGTGAAACCCTTTCTTGAGTTAATTTTCATTCGTATATCTGTACTTGTAGAAGGCTAGTTATCCAACTTTGGGATAAATTATGACATATTTGTTCTCAAATCATTTATTGTGCGCATAAAAATTGGTTACTTGGGAGATAAACATACGGCGGATACTCATTCTCGATCATGCCCTAAATATAGACATACTGGCTTGCTTGGCCAGAGCCACATTCAATGTCAATCCAAGACCATTAACGCACGTCTTCCACACTTGACCAGATTGGTAGCCCATTGAAAGTTATGCCGGTCTCGGCAAGCGATGCAAGTCTCGCAATGCTGGCTGAACCATTGTAAATCCAGGCGATTCATGCAATTCTGACATGTTTAGTACACCTGGCCTGACCATTACATGCACTGTACAATATGAAAACATCATGTCCAAAAATAACAGGATGTCTGAAATTGCAAGGCTGTTGGCCAATTCGGAATCCTCAGCAGCCAGACCGATTCGGACAGTGGCTGGCAAATCCTGCCAGTTTCTAGGCAAGTCTGGTAAGCCTTCCAAGGCCTTACTGTCATTCTCAGCACTTGGCAGCCTCTGTAATCCTGGCACCATTTTCGTGATGACGGTGCGGTTATGGGACGCAGACACAGGCAGCCCAGTCGGCAACCCTCTAGTCGGATATTCAGACTATGTCCGGTTGGTTGGGTTCTCTCCCGACGGTCGCCACATCGTCTCTGGTTCGTCAGAATGGACAGTTTGTGTATGGAACTCTGAGCCGCCATTTTCTTCTAGTCTACCACATAGTGTCCTGCCTGCCTCGAATAGCGATGGTTGGGTATGCGACGAGCCTTCAGAAGCACTCCTTTACTGGCTTCCACAAGAATACCGCCGGGATAGGGTTGACAACTCGCTATTTGTAATATCTAAACGTCCTGTGCCTTGTCCACTAGCATTTGATTCCTCAAGCTTTGTTTCAAGTACTGGTTGGACGTCAGTGTCAACTGTTTCAGCAACCCCGGTTACCATGTCCCAACAGGGTACAATAAGCATGTCAGGCGGAAATCCCACATGCGGGCATTCTGGCTTCTGCGGGCATCAATTCCCGCGATTTCCCGCGATGCAGGAGCGGGAGCAGGAGCAGGAGCAGGAACTAGCAAAAAATCTTTAATTCCCGCCCGAAATTACGGCAGATTCCCGCTTTAAGCGCCCAGACTCCTGCATACTTCTCGCATATTATCTGCCATTTTTCCAATAATTTTAGCATTTTATTTGAGTGTGTGCGTGCCCGATTACTGCCTGGTGACTTTGGGGGCAAAACCCATCAGTTTGATGGTACCCAAATGTCACCACAAACACATGTATAATATCTCATTAAATCGAGGAAATTCCCAGGAGTAGGAATATCACCCTCTTATCTCCCCAGAAAATTCTGCTCACTTCCAAACAGGGGATTTATGCTCACCAGGGGATTACCCCTCAAAAGCGCCACAAGCACTAAGCATTCCCACCAGGCAAAATGTGCTCCCTTGGTATAATCATGTAAGCATAGGTTATATAAGCTTATCCCCCAAATATCAGGTACTTTGGAGCACAGGAAGGTAGCCAAATTGGGGGGAAAGTGCTCCATAGGGGCATTTTTCATAGTATGTCACCCTCTGCAGCCTTATTCCAGCATATTGAGCACATTCCAATGAGTACATTGTCTTCTTAATGGTTGATTACCCCAGTTCGCTACCGTAGCTCATTGACATTAACTGTATTCCAACTCCCCAGTCAAGGATAAAGCTCAAATAGCCTTTACACACACTTGTAGTTCAATGCAGGCTAGTACATACCTTGCAGAACAGCTACAGGTGAGATAGTTTGCATACAGAGGTTTTCAGCTATGTTGAATCTTTTGGATGATTCCATTTTGACTCATTAGACCTGACACACTCTCCATTATAAGGATAGGGGGAATGAAATACCAGTGAGACAATTGTTATGATATCTCCATACCTGTTGATTGTAAATCTCCCAAACTTGGTAGTCTGAATGAGAGCATGGTGGGGCAGGTTCCCGCTACCTTATAAGTTTCAATTAGTCCTTCAAACATGTACAGGAGAGAACGCAAACTAACTGATTATTCTACAACAATAACTACTGGTTTTCTATAGCTAGACAATTTATTTCAGCTAGCGTAGACGCATATTTGAACTCCCCTCATTTATGCGCATTTAATGAGCCCTTACTCATTAAGATGTGGTGGGTTTCTGGGTCCTTCACTTTTGACTCAATGCCTAAAACTCCGCATTGCGCTCGTCTAGCCCGCATTCTTCAACTAGTAAGCATGCTGGCAGTGCGGGAACCCTGCACACTGCGAGCATTGCTCGCAGAGCGCAGAAATTTTGCCGAAATCTCGCACTTCCGCATGCGGGAACGGGAGTGGGAGCGGAAGTCGCTAAAACGTGCTAAATTCCCGCGTGCGGGAGCCAAAATTTAGCGGGAGTTCAGCACGGCATGCTTACACTGGGGCGTCGCGACGCATTGGAACAATCATATCTTTGCAGGACTGTGATGCAGTCAGCTGCAGTGTTGTGATAAAGTGGTTAAGACAGGTTGTTTGAAATGGTGCAAACATTGTAGCACTTGCAGATCTGCTCCCCAGCCACTTACTGGGTCGTTGCAACACACCTGTTTGACTGTCTCTCTGCTTGCTGCTTTCAATGCAGACAGCTGCAATAGCTGCAGCGTTGCGACGCAGTGGGTTAGGAGCAGTTATTTGACATGTTGTATACATTCTAGCATTGTTAGATTGGCTCCCAAGCCACTGGGGCGTCGCGACACACCCATTTAACCACATCTCTGCTGTGTTGCAACTGCAGTGTCACAATGCGCTGGCTTCAATCATGGTGTTTGACATGCTATACTCATCCAAGCACTGTTAGATTGGCTCCTGAGCCACTGGGGCGTTGCGACACATCCATGTAATTGTCTGATTGCTGTATTGCAAAACATTCAGCTGCAGCATCGCGACACAGTGGGTTAAGACATGTTATTTGACATGTTGTATGCACTCTAGCACTATTACATTGCCTCCTGAACCACTGGGGCGGCGCGGCGCATCTATACAATCATATTTATGCTGCATTGCGACCAATATAGCTGCAGTGTTGCGATGCACTGGCCTATATCATTGTATTTGACATGTTAGACTCATTCTAGCACTGTTAGACTGGCTCCTGAGCCCCTGGGCATCGCAAAGTATCACCTCTAATCATATCTAAACTGTTTCTGAATGCATACACTTGCAGGGTCACAACACACTGCCTTCAATCATGATATCGGGTGTGTTATATACATTATGTCACTGTCAGATTGTGTCAGCGACGACCTCTAGGGAGAACTAATATGCAGTAGGTAGAGGCCTACGCACAACCACTAAGTACTAAAGTACTGTGGTAAGGGATAAAGTAGCGCTAAGCGCAGTAGGATGAACACGACTTAAAGTAAAGAGCACTTGTCTTCAAGAGACTGGGCAATGGGAAGGTGTGAGGCAAGCTTTAGGACGATGCCTTTAGCTCACTGGGATGGAGGTTATAACAGGAGG
>JANWGL010002532.1:0-12577 GCA_025200755.1 Ceratobasidium sp. C01 | reverse complement strand
GGTGAACGGCTAAGTCATAAGCGCTGGAGTCACGTGACAGGAAAAGTAAACGGATAGCCATCAGGTGAATTGGAGAAAATAGGAATAAAGTCGGGGGTCGTAGTCCTAGGGATGCGACACAAGGGCTGCTTGCAGCACGCCCATAAACAGAAGTGTAAAGTGCAGATCAATTGAGTAGTGGTAAAAAGTAAAGACAAAGAATACATGATACATATATTGACATTTTATTCATGAGGTCATGTGACAGTATCACATGACCGAAACTCTTACACCCTCCCCCACAGGACACACAGAGTGGTCCAAATCACAATGTGGCATCACCCATGGCCTGGTCAGTGTTGGGCCCACCGAGTTTGGCAAAACCGTCGAACCCCTCCCCAAATTCGCCCTCCTTGGGAGGCGCGTCAGGAGGGAAACCCGATTGGCTGCAGCAACAAGCTTGGGGTAACTGTCGCAGACACGCAAGTGGACTGTAGAGGGGACCCAGTCAAGGTGGGTGTCCACCTCCTTGTGGATACCTGGAATCACGGGCCAGGCCCAGAGGACAACCGACGAGGCCATCGAGGTGAAAATGGGGCAATGCTGGACAGGGTAGTCCCGTGAGTCACAAGCCATGAATCAGTTGTGTAACTCCACAGGTGACACTGCGTCCATGAGTTGTGCAGCACCTGATGGCATCACAGGGTGGGCGCAAATCATGTGCCACGGGTCTAGCACAGCATGGTGGCAAGCCAGTCGCCTAAAATACGGCTCCAGGATGAACTGGGCCACAGCGCGAGGTACCTGTAGGACACATAGAGCCAGTCTACAATGTCGACCTCCATGATGTCGCTGGCCTCCCTATAGGGGTCCATGTCCATCAGATGTTTATTGGTGAGGGAAGTACCTGGAGGGTCCTGCTGGATGGACTCCAGCACCTCGGGGAACCGGAGGGATACCTGCTCCACATAACGTCTGGGATGGGCAAAGAGGTCTTGCAAGATGTCTAGGACTCTGGACCAGTGGGCACTGTTTCCTGTACCGCTGTTCCACTGTCAAATGGCAGTCACAAATCTGCTTGCAAACACGTCTGAGCCGTGGTAGAGCCTGTTAGCACCCACCCACATGCCAGCATTTATCTGCTGGCGGGAACAATGGAATGGTTCCCCCAGGCAAACACATTGTTTGCTCACTCCATGACCTCTCTCTGAAGGTCAGTTCGGCTGCTACCCGGAATAGCCCAAGCACCCTCGTACAGAAGTTGCTGTGCATCGTTCACTTCACCCATTTCCCACTGGCACAGGTCCGTGATGGCACAAGTGATTGCCGCATTCGTGAACTCCAACCATTCGTCGAAGCTCTGCTTGTGGTTGGCGTAGAGCCAATGCAGACCATGCACCAACTGAAAGTTGGCACAACCATAGCAAGAGCAGTCAATCAGCATTGGACGGGCATGGCCACGTCCATGGGGGTTGGAGGCAGAACCACATGTGGCGGTGGTGACTGCAGACCTTGGTCCAGTTGGCTGGGCCAGCTGCTTGCCCTTGCCCTTGCCACCGGCTATGACCTCTGACCATCCTCTCTTGTTTGGTTGGGACAATGAAGCACCCTCTTTGTCGCTGAGGTTGCACTCATCACTGTTCAACGGGTCTCTGTTGAGGGCCGCATTGAGCACCAAGGCGGTGGTGTCTGACTTGGAGGCAGCTGGTGGCCGAGGCCGCAAGCTGCTGGCCATGCGTTGATGGCCACTCATGTTGGACGCGCCCATGGGGGGAGCGGTCCTGGGAGTGAAGGCAGAGGCGCCTGTGGGGGGTGCCGTCCGTGAAGTGGGTTTGGCACTGGTGGTGGGATGTCCTGCCGGGGCCATTGCTTTAAGGGCCGGTCCCTGAGTAGGTGCGGAGGCAGGGCCTCATGCAGGTGCTTTCATTGCTCCCAGAGATTTAGCCACGGCAGGGGTCATGGCGATGGTGGTGGCGGGGACAGTGGTCCAGGCCAGACGTGGCGCAACGGGGCGCATAGGGGTCCCGTCGGCAACAACGGTCAATGTACCATCATGCATAAATGAATTGTGGTGGCAAGCCTCCATAAGGTCCGCCTTGAGTGCGGCAATCTCCCTCTCAAGTCCGTGAACTGTGTCCTGCATTGAGTCGTTCTCATCTTGAAGCCAATTGTGCTTGGTGCAGATGCAGCTGTTCTCCCTATGTAACTAGTCCTGGACCCATTTGAGCGCTGCATTGAACCTGGTGGCGGTGGTGTTGGCGAGCTTGTCCTTCTTCAGTGAGCGCGGCCTCAGCACATGTTTGTGCAGCACGCGCTTCAACGAGCTGACTGTGTAAGGCGGTGGCTTCCAAAGCCGCCGGAGGCGTTTTGCGCATTTGTTGGTATGCTGCCTGTAGACCTGGATCATCGCAGGCCAAGAGGAGGTGTGACACACAACTGCCACACAGGTCACAGTTGTGTTCGTGAATTGCAACATGGAACATCTTGTGGATGCCCCATCCATTGGTTGATACTTCCACCAAGTACAGTGGGAGTGGGGCCACGGCACTCAGAGGAGTTGCCAGTGCCATTGGCGTGTTGATGTGGCCCCCTGAGGGTGGCAGAGTGTTGGTGGACACATGAGGCGTGTCGAGCACAGTCTTGTTTGTTGATGGGGTCTCATTGGATGCCATGGTGGTGAGTGAAATGGGGACAAAGAGATGCATTTCTTACCTAAAATCCCTTTCGGGCTCATGGTCTGATCCTTGGTTATCAGACCCTTAACATGTCCAATCACCATGGGAGTTAATCTGGTGCATCAACTCCGTGTAATTCCAGGCAGTGATCAAGCGCTTCCAACTCTTGGCAGACTGCCTCAGTCTCCCAGGTGGTATCCCCCTTGATCCACCGTACTTAGAACAAAAGCCTGCCTCCAGTTTCCCATCTGTGGTTGACAATTTCGTCAACTACCCACTCATGACTCTGATCCTTGCCGAAGTCGTAATAATGGGACACGTTGTACACCAGGAACAACAAATTGTTGTTCAGGTAGTGTGGGCGAATTAGCCACATATGGAACATAGGGTATATCTTTTGCTTACGGAGCTCCTTGGGGAGCTCCAGCATATACGTGGATTTCTCGACGTTAGGCCCAATAATCAAATACAGCCCAATGAACTTGGGCAGTAACTTGCCTGCCCTCCCCTTTGGAAGTGCAAGATTTTCTGTCGACAGCTAGGCCTTGGTACCCACCTCAAGCAGCGCATCGTCCAGCCATTGGCGTCTATTCACTTGTACCCTCTGGTCCACCTGACTCATAATGATTGCATCAAAGGCGCAGTCCGAATTGTCCATGGCCTCGGCCGCCAACTGCTGCACCCCCATGAACGGGCTGGGAGCCTTGGCTGCCCCAGCTGATTGGGGCAGCCAGCCATAGTTAAGCTCAAAGGGGGCGAGCCCCATACCTGCAGTTACGCTCATATTGAGTGCAAGTTCAACAGACAGCAGCAGGGTTGCACAGTTCCTCTGGTCGCTGTCGACCAACGCTCGCAGTACCTGGCCAACCATGTGGTTCGCCCACTCTGTTGCACCGTTGGTCTGGGGATGAAATGCTGTTCCCATCAGTATTTTCACACCGAGTAATCGGTGCAGTTCCCTTCACATCTTTGAGGTGAACTTGGAGTCACGATTGGATACGATTGAGTCAGGCAGCCCATGCAGCCACACTACTTCCTAGTGAAACATTGCTGCCACGTCAGTGGCACAAACATTCGTCACAGTTGGCACCAGGTGAACCATGGAGGTTAGTCAGCATATAACTAACTACCAACAAGTAGTCATCTCTGCAAGACAGTGGAAACGGGCCCATACAGTCCATTCCCACCGATCCCCGGGCCAAGCCGGGATCAGCAGCATGTGTAGGAGCCCTTGCGGCCTTGGCAGGAACACCTTTGTCATCTGACAAGTCCTGCAGGTCTGACAAAACTCCTTAGTGTTGGCTACATTGTTGGCCCCCAGTACCACTGCTGTACATACGACAATGTCTGTACATGACCCATATGCCCTGGCGCATGATAGGCAGAGTCCAATCGGACATCTGTAATCTTACTCCACTTCAGCATTGCATTCGGCACGCACAGTAATCCCCGGTCTGTGAAATACAGCAGACCGTCATGCAGCTCAAACTTGGGATGCTACTTGGTACTGCCAATGATTTTGCTAAATCATTGGTCTTGGCCATACGCACCACAAATTGCTCTGAGTAGTTCGCTACCCTGAGTCTCCGGTCCCAACAAGCGGTTCTCATAGGCCATCAGGTCGAGGACCTCATCCTAGCAACAACGACAGTCCCCACAGGTCGATCAAGCTGTTCTGACCCATTTATGGCCTCCGACTCAACAGAGCATAATTCCTGCTGCTCCCTGAGACACCTCAATGGCGCCTTGACTCTAGCTGAGTAACGAAGTCCCTGCTCAACTGCCCCTGCACTTGCGGGGATACCTGGTAGATCCTCCCCTTCAGGATCTAGACACAAGTCCACCAAAAGAAACTTGTGTGGGCAACGCACATCCCCACACTCCTCACTGTTGTAGCAGCAAGACAGCGCATTGGCCACCACGTTAGATGCACCTGGGATGTAATCTATCTCAAATTTAAATCGTGATGGATACTCGAACCAGCGCAGCTATCTGCGCGACAGCTCTGGCTGCATCTGCAGCCACTTCAGGCTGTTGTGGTCAGTCAGTACCCGGAATCGTCTTCCGAGTAGTTTGTCCTCTCATTTCATCAGGCCTTCGAGGATCGCATTGAGCTCCTGCTTGTGTGTGCAATAACTCATCTGAGATGGTGAGAACTTCTGCAAGTGGAACCCCGCCTGCCTAATCGACTTCCAGTCCAGACCCTGCCCATATACGCAACCAATACCCGCTACTGAAGCGTTGGTGATGAGCCAAATTGGCTTATGCAGTGCTGCGTCTACAGGCCACTGTAGTGGGGGTCTCAGGGTCACGGTGTCCAGGGGTATGCCCCTAGGTACATGTATCACGTGTGTTCCATAGTATTCATCAACTTCTCCACCATCATATCATAGGGGTGTCCACCGTGGTGACGACATGGTTCTTTCCCGCTTTTCCTTTGACCGCATCAGCCTCTCACGCTTAGTCTAGTGCAGCGTTACTACCCACTCGCTCTCATTTACCCTTTCCTCACTTCAATTAAAAGCCCAACATGCCTCCTTATTTCAACCACCGTCGGAGGGACCCCCTCGCTGGCCGTCCGTTTCCTTGTTAGTCCTCAGCCTTTGCAGGACCCAGTTGGCCATCTACCCACTCCCCTCTCCATCGTGCGGACTCCCTCATCCAGTGGCTCTCTTTCCCTAAGCCTCACGTCTCTGGTCGCCCATGATAGTGGAGTAGCGACACTGGACGCTCAGCCATCCTGTTCCCCACCCCAACCCAAGAGCTGGTTGAACACCCACAACTTATTTGGCAGTCACAGCCCAGCACACCTACTCCACATCATTGACATTACTCTGCACCTTCTTTACCTAGTCATTGATTAGTCACACCTACACATTCATTCTCTTTATTTCCGCGGAATCAACCCAACATAATGGTACTCTCAGGAGGAGCTGGGCAAGTTGTCTCACAGACGGAGCTGAATGCAGACGTAAGAGCCAAACGTCAGCAGCTTAGCAACCTACCGAAGTTCAACAATGAGGGCAAGCTGATGGCCGAGTCAGCCTGGCGGTACGAATTCTTGATTGCAACACAGGACATCACAGATGCACAGCGGGCAAGCCTCTGGACAGACCACCTCCTCTACACCAGCGAAGTGTATTACTGGCTACTCACCCAGAAGTCTGACGGCAAGGACGTGGACGACTGGAAAAACATGGAGCCACTTATCAAGGGTCGCTGGCCCACACCCTGCCAAGATACTGACACTTTCGAGGAATACAACCGCACTTGCTGGGCTGCCAGTAGACTCAACGTGACCTCCATGCTTGACACGCTCCAGGACGTTACAAACCCTACTCGTCCGCACCATGTCTGGGCCACCCAACACCTCGCCTAGGGCTGTGCATGCAACAGCACCGATAAAGACCGCGTCTACCATACTCTGCAGAACGCACTCCCTGCCTTTGTAGTTAACTTGCTGCCCAAGAAGTCGTGTTACGGTGCGGACTTTGCAACCCTTTGCAAAAATGTGGGCAAGATCTCTTCTCGGGACTTGTACAAGGCCTGGCGCCGTGAGACTATCTGTGAGCGTGTTGAGGCGTTGAGTCTCACGCCCGCACCACCCCCGCCTCAGTCGTATTTGCGCCTTTGTCAAAGTCCCGGCCCTGCTTCTGCGTCGCCAGGAAGTGCCCTCCAAGCATCTACCTTTCCATCTTCCTCCTTCTCTGATCCTCCCTCTACTCCTGCAGCTCGGCCTTCGAACACAAACAGGGGACAGCAAGTTTCATTCGCCGACCTCCCACAGACTCCCCATTCCCCTGCCCCCACAGCTCCTATTGCAGCTCCTGTTTTCAGCACTGCGGCGTGTTAAGCCCCTCCTCACTTGTCGGCATTTCTGCAGCAGGTCTCGCAGCCTCAGCCTGGGCACACCAGTGAAGGAGATTCGCCTGCACCATTGCAACCTCAGAAAGTCCCTGATACCCCTGCTGACAAGGCCCGGTATAATGGGGAGAGACTTGCATGGCTCCAGCAGCACAAGAGTCAGAACCCTTCCCTGGCAGCCCCGTTCCCTCTCACCCCAGGTACTCTGAAGCAGACTCGCATGGTTGCGTCAACTGTGGCTGAGGGGAGCACAGGGCTATCCAGCGTACTGCTGAGCCCTCCCTCTGGCTGCCAGAGTATGAGCGGGCGACTCATGGGGCCATACTGCGAGACCTCAACAAGAGTTTCCGCTCGGGGCATGCTGGTTCAGTTCCTGGCACCCCTTCGCCTCCTGCACGCCCACGTGATGTTGCGTCGGTGGAGTTTTCTGACACCAAAGATCTGTATTACACAGACTTCTACGACTCGGAAATCGAGTAGGGCCACCGGTGAAGCCCAGCGCACCAGTGGGCCTGTTTGGCGGGGGAGCATTGCATCAGGAGTCGCCATCACGCAGCCCGTGCGGAAGTGTTCATAGCTACACCAGGACAGTTGTTTCCTCTTTTTCTGATGCACATTCGCCTTTTGTGTCTGAATCTACTTCATTTTCCCAGTATGATAACCCTAATTATGTTGAACTACATGAACTTCAAGATACCCTCCCTGTTGCCAAGGTCCCCTTCAAGACCCTGGCCCACCTCTGGTGCTCGAAAGACAACTCAGCTGGTGTTGCGGTTTGCGCGACCCTTGATGGAGGTGCAATGCTGTGTCTGTTGGACTGCATGGTGTGGGGTTTGATTGAGCACCAGATGAAGCCCTTAGTTGAGTCAAAAGTGATCTGCCAAATGGCTAACAGACTCCATGAGACGTCAACAGGTCGTGGATTGGCACGCATTCAGATTGCCGGATGCTGGCTCCCTATCCGCTTTGAGGTTCTTGAGTCTCGAGGTGCATTCGAGCTCCTCTTGGGGAAACCTTGGCTTCGAGCTTTGGGCACCGTGCAAGTCTTTGATTCCGATTCCCTTGTGGTAGCTGGGCCAGATGGTCGCCAAGTCAAACTTGCCAATCAATTTTACAAGCTTCACCCCGGGAAAGCACAGCATCTGCTTGCGTCTTTGTGACCCTCAAGCGAGCCAGAGATGAAGGAGGAGGCAGGGGACGTACCTGAGCCCAGTGAGATTGTTCCTCCACATCGTAGTCATTGCCTTGCAAAGGCCTGTCAGTTGGATGAACTGGACCGTAACCCGTTCTGGGTGGATGAGTCTCTGTTGGAGCTGCTGGAGGCAGAGATGGGCATGCCTGGAGAAATGGCAGCCGAATTTGAGGATGAGTCAGCTTCTGATGAGAGCGTGTGCGAGCCTTTGGTGGCACCACCTGAGCCTCAGGAGTCCGATGACGCATTCCTTGACCATATCTGGCATGAGGTGCAGCAGGCGGCGGAAGAGGCTGTGCATCGAGGGATCTTGCTGATTGAAGAGTCCCCCCAGATAGGCCTTGTCGACCACCTGTGAGCAACGCTCAATCGAGCCTGCCGGTCTGTAGAGCGCGCCGAAGGACCTGCCGACAGACACATGCTGTCCCAGTCCGAGGGTCTCCCAGCTGATCAACCTCGAGTTCCCATGCTGCCGAGAGCTGAGTCCCAACGAAGTGCCGATCTTCTCGAGGCCAACCAGGTCTCGGAGGTCCTGGGGAAGGTGCAGGTTGGCGAGGACTTGACGGCAGAGCAGAGGCAAAGCTTGGTGGATTTGGTGAGTGAATACGCTGATATCTTCACGCTGGCACTGTTGGAATTTCCCCCATAGACTTTTACAAGGACAAGCTGGATATCCCAGGTGGGGGTCGAGTTCCCAGTGCGCACAGGCCAGAAGCGCCTTTCCGAGCTGCAGCAATGATGGGTTTACAAGGTCCTTGACGAGATGCAACGGGCGAAGACTATTGCCAAGGTCCTGCAGGATCAGGTAGCGGCAGTCTCTCCCACGAATGTGGTACCTAAGCCAGGTGGAGCTGACACTCCCAGCATTGAGTCCTTACAGCATATGGCAAACAAGCAAAGCTGTCTGCACGGGTTGCCAGTCATGTGGCCAGACGAGGACAAATGCAGGGAGGACCCTCCTTGCAAGCCGGCCGAAGCTGAGTTCCAGGTTGTGCCCAACTATACCGCGATTAACCGCCACACGCAGGTCTGGCCATACCCCATGGGAGGTCTGGCAAATCTGCAGTGCCGCGTGTCCAGGCATCATTGGATCTCAGTGATGGATTTTATGGCTGGGTTCAATGCGGTACCAATGGCCCCCGGAAGCATTCCTTACACAGGTTTCCACGTCAACAGCCGAGGTTATCACGTTTACTTAGGTATGCCCTATGGTTTAACTGGAGCGCCCACAACCTTCTGCGAAATGCTGTCGCTAGCCCTGCACGAGCTCATCGGAAACAAAGTCAAGATCTAGATGGACAATGTTGCCTCTGCATGCAATGATTTTGTTACCAGGCTAAGTCACATCCGCAAGGTTTTTGACAAATGCCACGCTTACGGTCTATCTCTTTCCCCTGCCAAAACAGTGTTATTCATGACCAAATCTCAGTTTGACAGCGCTAGGTGCTCCACTGCAGGTGTCCACCCCAACCTCGCAAAGGTCAAGGCAATCCTAGACTGGCCAGAACCCAAGACGGTGCTCAAGGTGTTGAGTTTCTAAGGGTGCATTGGCTCCTTCCACTCAAAACTCAGGGACTACATGTGTATTGCACATCTGCTCTCCAACCTCACACACAACATTTGTCCACCAACCTCCGCCTCCCCTGCAAGCAAGTAAGAGTACAAGCAAGCGTTGAAGACCACAGAAGTCATGCTATCAGACAAAGCGCGTGAAGCCTTCATGAGGCTGAAGGCAATCCTCACCCATGACACAGTCATGCGGGCGCCTGTATATGATGGTCGCAGCTTCATCGTCACTACGGATGGGTCGAAATACGTCTTCGGAGTGGTACTCTCACAAGAATGGGAGGTCCAGGGAGGGGACAGTCAACCTTGCAAGGTGTTGTACCCGCTTGCATTTGCCTCTCAGCACACCTCACTCACAGAGGCGAGGTATATACTTTTCCTCCCTTAGTGTGCAGTCCTCAAGTTTGTGCTTGACAAGTTTGACAATATCATTCACGGACAGCGAATTGAGATTGAAATGGACTGCAAGGCTCTGGTGGACTTGCTCGGCAATCAGAAGCTCAACTCCACCCACGAGTGTTGGCGCAAGTCAATCGTCACATGCAACATTGTGGCGGTATGGCCCAAACCAGGAGCTAAAAATTGGGTGTGTGACGTGTTGTCAAGAATGTATGAGCAGTGCCCAGACAACCACAACACGCCTGGCCGAGATGTCACAGTGGACCTGGGCTGGGAGACTCGACAGGGCATGCTTAACAACCTCTATTGCCTTGTCCCAGATGAGCAGACCACAGCCCTCATCAAGCGCTTCGAGAGGGACATGTTTTTTGCTGAGATCCTTGTTCACTTGCTTTTTGAGTCTGCTTCTGTTGACTCCCTCTCTGCAGATGAGTTGCCTGAGTTCAAGCGCCGTCAGCACAAAGCTGCAGGGTTCGTGGTTGAGGGAGGGAAACTTTGGGCAGTTAGCAGATGTTTTAGCTGGTCCGGGTCTAGAGCTGAGTGTATCCCGGAGTCCGAGGCTGCTGAACTAGCACGCTCAGTACATTGCGCAGGAGGACATTTTGGTTGGGATATCGGGGTGTTGGCACTCCAACAGGCTTACTTCTAGCCGAAGCTTCGCCGCGACACAATGGAGGCAGTTGTCACCTGTCTGCGCTGCAGGAGCTTTGGCCTGAGGCTGCTCAAAGCGCAGATGCGCCTGATTGTCCAAGCTCAGCCTTTTGATATCCTTGTCGGTGACTATCTCTCTCTGCCGCAGGGTCACAGTGGCTTCAAGATTGTATTTATGCTGGTGGACGTGTTAAGCCAATTTGTGTTTGCCTATACTCTGAGGGATCCTGGAAGGGGGTCTCAAGGAAAAGGTTTGGCCAAATGATTCGGGGTTTTTTGCAGTGCATTCTACTCCTCTTTGTGAGCCTGGATCATGTTTCAAAGTGCCAAAATTTGACCCAGGTGGAGCTGGGGAGGGGGAACAAGATAGGGGTTGGGTGATGAAACTCAAAAGATTTTGATGAGTAAAATATGATAAATCACAGATAAATCAGAGCTTTCCAACCATATAAAAATGATTGCATGAAATTATATTTAGTGCCAAGTGAGGCTTGGGGTGGAGCCTGTGTGTTCAGATGAGGTAATGTGCTAGAGTGTGGAATATGCAGTGAATGAAGTGATTTTGGTGTATTTTACATGTATGCTTTGAGTATCAACTGTGGGTAGGGAAAAACTTGTGAATCCAAATTTTGCTATCATCTTGTGCACTGACATTGAGAGTCCAAAAAAGTCGATGGTCCGTGAGTAAATCCATCGTTCAAAATTCACAGGCTCAGAAAAAGTGTCAAAAAAGCCTAATGGGTCATGGAATTAGTCAGTGATTCTTTTCACCTGCTGTAACAGGCCAAAGAAAGTTGATGGTTTATGAAGGAATCCACTGTTTGAAATTCTCTTGCACCAAGTTGAAGTGAACGAAGTTAATGAATTCATTTAGAATCCATCGTTCAAAAAAATACATGTTCAGACAATGATAAAACATCCAACTGATTGTGGTTTTGTATGTCAGGGTTGGTGGAAGATTATCCCAACCATCAACCTACTCCTTTCATACACTCAAGGAGAAAAATCGATGACGTAATAATCAATCCATTGTACCATTTCACCCACCTATACTGGAGACGATGACTATTCATCCTAGGCATCGTTCTAATCATTCACCCACTGGAGACGATGGTTTTTCTTCAAAGGCCTTGTCGAATCTCACTCATCTACCTGAGACAATAGGTCTACATCCTACACGTCGACTGCATCCTATAAGTAGAGAAGTTGATGACCAGATGATCAATCCATCATTATACTTCACTCATCTACCTTGAGACGATGGTTCACCATCCCAGTCATCGTTGTTTACACACAAACCAAAAGTCGATGGATTGATAGTCAATCCGCTGTCCACTTTCACATACCCTTTCTGATAGTGATGCCTGATGATATAGGAATAAAACTATTGTTCAAAAATCACATGCTCAGAGTTGACATAAAAAAAGTCGATGGATTCTAACTGAATCCATCATTCAAAAATCACACCTGTGTGATGGTTTAGGAACTTGACCAATTTTGAATCCAGACTTTGCATTGAAACCCAGGGTCGAAAAAGTCGATGGTCTGTGAGTGAATCCATCGTTCAAAATTCATAGGCTCAGAAAGAGGATCAAGAAAGCCGATGGGTCATGGAGTTGTTTTTACATTGGGCAACAGTCCAAAAATAAAGTGATGATTCATGTATGAACCTGCAGTTCTAAAACCACATGTTCAAAGTTGCTGTGAAGAAAGTCGATGGATTCTAAGTGAATCCATCGTTCAAAAATCAAACTTCCATGATGGTTAAGGCACTCAATCATAAACCTTTTTCAGCCATAGTCAAAACATGGAACCTAACTGTAAGAGCAGATGGATGACAATAATAGGCCTCAATTCATGCTTTAAAGTGCTAAAATTCCACTTGGGGGAAACAGGAGGGAGAACAAGATAGGGGTTGGGTGATGGCACACAGAACACTTTGATGAGTAAAATATGATAAATTGCAGATAAACCAGAGCTTTCCAACCACATAGAAATGATGGCATGAAATCATATTTAGTGCCAGGTGAGGCTTGGGGGGGGCCTCAGTGCTCAGATGGGGTGATAGCCGTGTGGTATATGTAATGAATACTGCGATTTTAGTGTATTTTCCAGATATGCTTTGAGTATCATTGGTGGCTGTGGAACATCCTTTGAGTCCAAACTTTTGCCTTTATGCTGTGCATTTACATTTAGGCTCAAAAAAAGTCGATGGTCTGTGAGTGAATCCATCATTCAAAATTCAGTGGCT